>JALIZH010031256.1:0-42723 GCA_030522465.1 Rhipicephalus appendiculatus | reverse complement strand
GACAATAAATGGTGGTGCCTGCCTCCCGATTCTTGGGTTCAAGGACTACGATGAGACATCCAGTTTATTACCACATTCTCACTTTTTAAACGCGAAGCATTCCTACGTGAACTAAAGGCACCGTCAGCTCTTCTATCTATCTATCTATCTATCTATCTATCTATCTATCTATCTATCTATCTATCTATCTATCTATCTATCTATCTATCTATCAATCTATCAATCTATCTATCTATCTATCTATCTATCTATCTATCTATTCAGGTAATTTTAAGGTTTCAAGAAAAGCAGTACAACTTCACGAACATTCAGACGACGGTTCCAAAGTAAGGGAACTGTAGTGGGACCCTCGGTTAGTTATACAAATATTTGTGGTAATAACCAACAAGCCAATGGGTGCAATTACAAGATCAAAATATATTGGATAAAGCATTTCAGTTTAGACCAGTAAAACATGAAAAAAGAGAGCAAATATTAATCAATGTTAGACGCGAGAAGAAAAAAAAGAAACATGGCTGATCGCTTCGTCATAGGAATCGGTATAACACTAAAGGAAACGTGTCCTCACAGGAGTAGTTGAATGTTTTCTTTACATTGATATAAGAGAGCTTGCGCAATGTCTATTGGTGTTTCACAGTTATGCACCGTTTAACGTGGATGCATCCACGTTGACGCTTGGTGGTACATTTGTAACCCGACGACTAACGTCCATTATCAATAATTATACAAACCCTTGTTGTCATAGATGCTTGCGGTAGCTGTACGGTTGGAGCGGAATCAGAGACAGCGGTGTGACAGCCAGAAAGGCCTGACTGAAGGGCACAATAAAACCTGACGTAGCGTTCGCGAGAGCCAGCGAATTTGGCGACGCCAGGTGCCTCACGTTACGTTGACGCGAAAACAGAGTACTCTAGACTCGCACCCGTGCGCCGCGCTACGTTGCCCTGACGCATGCGCGTTTGAGCAAGTCCGGCCTCCCTCCGTGGCGGAGGGAGTCGCATGCGATACACGTCGCTCCGCATGCGACACATGATGCCTGGTTCACGGTGGCGGCAAGCCTGCCTTAACGGCGCGGTGCCGTAGACCGTCGGCCGCCGCCGCCCGCGAGAGAGCTGTTCAAAGTGCACGGCAAACTTCACCGGCGAGACGATCACGTGACACGACGCAATCTCGCAACAAACGTGAGACGACGAGAATTCACGATGTGCGCATCAGATGGGCTGTGAATCGACGCCATGATCGACGCGGACCGTTTTTCTGCCGTGAAAAAGTCTGCCTTGTTCGCTGGAACCTAACAAGCCTCTCAACGACACCGAGTACGTTGTGTTTACTGTGAATGCGCTCATTTTGGTGTGTTCCCCTGCTGCTGCGGCGCCGGCTCGTTTTCTTCCCCGCGCTGCCCCCTGCGCCGCTTCGTGTGGCTCGTCCTTTTTCGACGACGATCTTTCTCCGGCGATCCCTCGCGTTCCTGAATTTCATCATCGCTTGGTGCCCTGAGAAAGAACACTTGCATGTTCTCAGCCTGCGTTCATGCGCTTTCGTAGCGAGAACAACGTTTGCTTCCTTACCTGTGATGCCAAATTCCACCCCGATGATGGTCCACGGGTTCATTTTCAGCTCTGTGTCTTTGTATTCGGGCGTTGTCATACAAGAAAACTGTAGTGTCTTACGGTTTCAAGAAATTCTTCCATTGGAAACTCCATACCTCAAATAAAGGCAAGAAACGCGGAGCGTAATACAAGCCGCTCAGCGTCCCCTGTTTCTGCTTTTCGCGTCGTCTGCTTCTCCCCCCGAAGACGACGCGAAAAGCAGGCGCAGCAGACGACGCGGCGCGCCGTAGTCATGGCAACCGCTCCTCCGCCGCTGATTGGCCGCGTCGTTCTCCGGCAAACGGAAAACGGCACGAAAAATGGGTCTCGGATCTATTCTCCGAACGGCAAAGAACGGCAGACGTGCGCGAACGAAACAGCCCGCGCACGGCGGCCTGAGAACGGGAAACGGCAAACAGCGAGCCGCCGTGCCGCTACCGTGAACCAGGCATGACGTATGTCGGGCCTCCGCATGCGACATGCGCATGCGGCGGCCCGACATGCAGCATGTCGCATTTCGCTCCGGCTGCCACCGGGGCCACCGGGGCGCGCCGACGGACTCCGGTCGCGTCGGTCACGCCTCTCGTCAGTGCTCGCGTTTTCTAGCGGAGCGTCACTATGCCAAGCGTGCGCGCGCGTCGACGTTAGGTCGCACTATATTGGGCCTCTGAGTGGACGCCGAACTTGGGCAAAGTAAGCCGTGTTCAGACTACGTGCGCTACTTACGGATCCTCGGTAACGATCGTAAGCGTAAACGCAAGCAACGTAATGAGCATGTTCACACGTTTTTGGATTTAGCGTAACTTACGTAACGTTTAGGGCGTAGAAATGTTGGCGTATCCGCGACTTTTACGACAACTACTGATGCGTTACGTACGACCAATGGGCAGAGCCGTTTCGGTTGTCACTTTCCGTTCGCGGGGCTTCCGGCCTTCCCAGATTCTGCGTGTTCATGCGCGTCTTGAAAGCCATGCAGCGGCGTGTGTGTGCAGTTGGTTTACCATACTAGAGGGCAGACGCGACTTGCGTAATGAGAGCACTCGTCGCGTCTCCTCAACCAGCCTAGCCATGACCAAGCACGCGAACCTTGCTAGGCTGCAACAACTGTAGGGAGGATGCAAGGCACATTCAGTGTGGTGATTGGCGCGTCGTAAAAAACGTGTCGTGCCGGAAAGATAAATGTGAACATAGGTGGTCGCTAGCGACGCAAACGGCGCCGTCGCCGTCACCGGGCGAAGCTCCCTGCAACATAGATGCGACGCCGGCGGAAAAAGACAATGAAACGAAGCGCGCGCCGAACGTCGAGCGGCTTTGTTCTAGCGCACCAAAAATTCGAAGTTAAATACAAGAAATAAGCTTTTTGCACTACTGGTTATAATGGTCGTCTTCACCTTCACCATCTTTATTGTGGATTGTGAAAAGACAACAATCGTTCTAGCGCAGTACGGGCGCTTTTTCTAAGGTATTAGCAGACGCTCTCCCCACCGGCGCCGGCGCAAAACAAACAAAAAGAAAACCCGAAAAAAAAGAAAAAAGCCAGGCGCGCGGCGGAAAAACAGTTCGCGTTTATAAACTGCAGTATAATTCATTGAAAACCATGTTTTGTACATATATATAAAAAATAGGCACCCACTAGAGATTACTGGGGGTGCTCAAAGAACATGGATAATCATCCTCACAAACGTAAAGATGAAGAAGACGATAAGCAGCTTGGCAAGGATCCCGCAAGTAGAATCTTTAAAATACCTTGGAGTTATTTATAATGAACATCTCAATTGGCGCCCTCACATTGAACACGTCGCGACAAAAGGAGCACGCGCAATAGGTGTTTTGCGCAGATTGAGCAGCCGTAGATCTGGGATGAGAAGGAAGACCCTGTTGATGATATATAAAATGTATGTCCGACGTGTGGTAGAGTTCGGCTGCGTTCTTTTTTCTTGTGCGCCAGCCTACAAGCTTCGGCCGCTAGTTTTGTTGGAGAGAGAGGCTTTACGGCTATGCTTAGGACTTCCAAAGTATACTGCAAATGCAGTGTTATACCTAGAAGCGCGAATTCCACCCCTATTACGCCGCTTTACCATTCTTACGGTGCAGACATTTTTAAGATTATATGAAGCACCCGCTAACCGTGATAAAATAATTTTTATCTCTAATCCTGATTTATTTTTATCCGTACATTGGCCCAGATTTCACAAACCGCAAATAATATTTGTTCAATCATTACTTGATCCACTAAATGTACTAATTCCTGATTTCATTCCTATAACTACGCAACATGATACCGCAGAAATTGTTTACCATGACATCTTTCCAAATCATGCCAAACTATTACCTTCCGGAATTTTAAACGGGCTATTGCAAGAGCATCTGAGTACTTTACCAACGAAGGTCGTTATTGCAACAGACGCATCGCAATCGGATGAAAAATCTGGCATCGGAATATTTTGTCCTGAACTTGACTGGTCATTTTCTCTACGACTACCCGATTTTCTTCCTATCTTTTTTGCGGAATTTATGGCAATAGTTCTAGCTTTGCGTAAGTTAAGTACTTCGATTCCAGTAGCAGCAATTATAACTGACTCCTTATCTGTGTGCTCTTCTCTGTCCACATCGGGTGCGACGCCTTTACTGAGACTCTTTAAATCTTTAGTTCCCTGTCATCTCCGGTGCATTCATTTAATATGGGCACCGGGACACAAAGGCTTGTTGGTACACGAAATGGCGGATTCTCTTGCGAAAGCGTCGCTTTCCGCGCCGATCATTCCTGTTTTACCATTTACAGCACACATTACGGAGGCACGATTTCGGACACTTACGATTAGGCAAAGTTCATCAGACCCTGCAGTGACTTCTTCTCCTGAGTACAAACACCTGTTATTTCCCTGGCGCAGCGACCAGTCTAAATCAAGGGTGATGGAGGTTGCCATCACAAAATTTCGTTGCCGAGTTATCTCCCTCAATTTTTACCACCATAGAGCAAGTTTAGCCAATTCCCCTATGTGCCTTTTCTGTAATGAGGAGGAAACGATTGGTCATTTTTTATTATCTTGTCGCCGATTTAATACATTCAGAAAAGCATACTCGTACCACCTCTTCGAAAACTGGGCCTGCAGTTATCGGAACCTGTTCTTCTTTCTTTTGGAGCCACTACTCTGGGGTACAATCACAGGGAGGTTTTAATTGCCGTTCAGGAATACATCACTACGACTAAACGATTCTCTTTCTAAATTCTGCGTGCATTAGATATTTCATTACCGGCAATTGCCACTTTAATCAATAATTAACAAGCGCACCTAGGAATAACACAATACAGTAAGTATCGGGAAAATTCACCTTCTACTTGGCCAATCCCCTCCATGGGTATGAGCCATATCTGGAGGAAAACAACAACAACAACAAAAGGATGCTGAACGCAAAGCCAAAGGAGCGGCAGCAAGACGAGCCCCGCAACAGGATCTTGCGGTTAAAGCACGACGAGCGGAGCTACAATAGCTACGCCGACAGGATCCTGCCGTACGTGATAGAGCGGCCGAATCTAAGCGCCGACGCCGCCAACACTTTCAAAACGTGCATAGTCATTTCCGTCCCACTTCAAAGGAGCTTCGCTCATCGGTTGTATTCGTACACGGAACAACTGCTAGTGTTCATTTTGGTATGGGTGGATGCTATGAGAAAGGCTGATGCTGGGGGTAACGTCGCCAGCTGGCAGTGTGTTAATGCGTCAACAAAATTGCACTTTTCCTATTCGAAACCCGCCGAGTGGGACGGACGCGTAGAAACGACGCTTTGAAGGAAGTAATCCTCGATTTCACAGTCATGTTATATTAATTCACTTAAGCGAGAGCACTGTGAGAGGACTGTCATAGATATAAAGGGCGCATTTGTAAAGACAGCGGAGCATGTGACCATTGCGCAGTGGATAGCTTTCCCGGTATCGCTTGTCGCGGACCAAGAGTTCTGAGGTTCGACTCCCATTGACGGAAATTTTTAGGAGCTTGCTCGGCAAGCTTCTTATGCTCGCGCCTTGTCCGGCGGCGGCGGCGGCGGCATGTACACTTCTCCGGTGATTCCCACAATGCTCACTAGATGGCGCGCCGCCGCTCAAGGCGCCGGCTTACCGTTGATTTGAAGAATGCTCACTAGATGGCGGCGCCGCTCAAGGCGACGCACACCACTCTCGGCACGTGCGCTTCTTTTCTCTTCGCCGGGAGCTCACGCAGTGAACACTCTTCGTTACCGCTCGGCCGCATGAACACCGCAGAAGCCAAGGCAGCATCGCGGCGGGCTCGCAACGCAGCAGCAGCTCGGGCTCGCGGCCAGAGCGCCGCATGCAATGTATATATAACAACGTTATCACGTCTATAACGGGTGTTCAAAGTTAAGCTTTATGGTTTTCTTAAAATTCAGCACTGGGAAGAACATGAAAACCACCTCCGCAGATAACTTATATATCCAGGGGGGACACAAAGTGAGACAATAATTATCGCTGTCAGGCACCCAATTAACTCAGATGCAATAATTAACTTTTTAGTGACTGCAGCAAGCAAGCACGTTTGTATTGAAAAGTTGGAGGCAGTCGCGTTTATACACAATTCCCACTTGGAAGAATTCGTCTAGCTTGTCTGTGCTCCGAGATATCCCGCTGCAAAGTTTAATTGTGGTTTACGTGATTACGCATGCTAGACAGCCAGCAGTGGTGCCAACTCCTCCCCGGTGTGCCGTGGAAGTTGCGTGCGTCGTTTAGTCTGACAACGGGTCGAAGGCACAGGCAAAGATGATAACGGTTACCCTTTTGCTACTGGCTGGCGATAGCAAGCAATGACTGTTCGTCACATCGGGGAGGAACACTGCGCTGATCCACAGCGCCCTGCATGCGTAATCATGAAAACCACAATTAAACTTTGCTGCGGGATATCTCGGAGCACAGACACGCTAGAGAAATTCTTTGAAGTGGAACTGTGTATAAATGCGACTGCCTTAAACTTTTCAATATAAATATGCTTGCTTGCTGCGGCCATTAAAAAGTTAATTCTTGAATCTGCGTTAATTGGGCGCCTGACAGCGATAATTATTGTCTCACTTTGTGTCCCCGTAGATATATAAGTTATCTGCAAAGGTGGCTTTCGTGTTCTTTCCAGTGCCAAATTTTAAGAAAACCATAAAGCTTAACTTTGAACACCCGGTATATGATGGTAGGAGATGTGTATGAAGGATTCGCGGGTTACCCTGATCTGATCATGTGTATTCGCGGGTTACCCTTCTGATCATGTGTATTTTTTCGACGCCATTTCCGTGACGGAAAAAAGTCAATAGATTCTGCATTTTTGAACTAGCAGCGCAAGAAACGAGGACACAAGAAAAGTACAACACACCAACAGCGCCTGTTGTACTTTTCTTGTGTCCTCGTTTCTTGCGCTGCTAGTTCAAAGATGCATAACCAATTCCAACTTGCCCAAATGTCAATTCTTCTCAATAGATTCGCCGCAAAGGCGAAGCAATCAATACGATAGCAAGAAACTGGAATATAACACGAAGATCGGCGAACAATTTGATACTTGCAGTGTCCTGCGGAAGCACAAAGAAGGACGCTCGAAAAGGATGAGCAGGTATGCGCAGGAGAAGCGTGAACTAACAACTATCACAGTTGTTACGCCTTTGGGTTTCAGCAACGCGCTGACTGTCGACAACGCAGAACCCGTCGCTCGTAGATATATGTTCTTCTAAAGTGCAGCGCGAGGGATGACTCATCCGGGTCTCTTGTCGCGCAGTGGCGTCTCAAGCGAGGGGCGGACGATGTTCTTTTTCGTTCTACATCACGAGCGGGTGCAGAAAGGGTCCCTTATTTCGCGTGCGTATGAAGGGCAGTTTTCAAACTGAAAAAAAATGTAGGAACATTGAGTGACACAAAACGCGCTCAAGCTCCTGCGAGATCTGCATATCGCAGCGGTTAATGGTATCTACAAAAAACTTGCCGTTATTAGGACGGCGCATGCATTGCGCGTCGCTCAGTGACCGAACGAAGCGAACTGCGGAACGGGGGTCGTTGGTTCGAATGCCCGGTTTGGTGCCTTGGAACTTTTCCTTCTCATTTGTTTTTCTTTGTGGCTTTCTCATACATATACATACATATACATATCCGGGGCATGACGGCGACGGCAGAAATCAGCCCAGGGTGTCCATATGGCTATCGGAATAATACGTCACTGAAGTCTTGCTGGACCCCGTCATAAAACACTTTCGTGTTAAAAAGTGGCTTGTACAACAGCCACGATATCAGTACAGTTATTGCATGTAGTGATACCTGTGGTCATTTTGTAGACTGCAAGAAAAACAAGAGATTTAATAGCTGAATGTAAATCATTCCGAAGTGAAGTTGCAGTGAACGCGGATGCTTTTTTTTGCCGTAATTACTTTGTACCGTAATGTGACTCCCGCGAAGCGACGCCTGGCGGGAGTGATAATACGCGTTTCCAATGCAGTTGATCACTCGTTCTCCATTTGGAGTTCGGCAGCGTTCGATTACGGATGTCGTGCGGGCAGGTACCTGGGACGATTACGCGGGTCGGTCCCATAGACCCGTGGGCTGAGTCGAAAGCAGGGCGACACCGCATTCGCAGTAGATTGTATCTGTCATGTTCTCTGTGCGCAATGCTGTGCGTGTGTGCTGAATTACCATCATGTATGCGGTTACTTAGCGTGTTACTTGTTATGAGATAGATTGGACTGGCGAGCTCGCCGTTGTAAAAGCCTTTGATAATTATACTTATGATATATTCTCGACGGCGTGACTGTCTCCGTTTGTTTCATGATAGCGGTTCTTATGATCTCATAATGAATGTGAAACTTTTCAAAGACTGTATTGTAATCCAGAAAACCAAATGACGACCTTGCGAAATGTGTCTTTCAACTTTGCCTATGAAATTAAGCATTAAAATAGTAAGCATTAAAATATGCCATTTATGGATCTGGTTAAATCGAGCTGCTGGCATGGAACCTTTACGAAAATGGCTGGCTATCTAGCTGAGTTTTGCGGGAGTTTTATTTTTTTTTTATTTATACAAAAAGAACGGCTCGTGACTTAACATTGTTTATTATGTAGTTATTGAAGGAAACAGCTGGTGTTGGTTTTTGTTGGAAGAAAGTTCAACTTTCTCGAATTACTGTAAAATATTTCGCTAAAAACAAATATGCATTCTCTGTTAGAGTAGGCTGGCTTCAGAGGTATGGGACACATACATTAGCCTGCACACACATCTTTTATGCTCTTTTGAAAATCACACCGCAGGGCAAAGCTATTAGAAACTCTCTCGCGGCTTTCCCTTGCTATTCTAAAGCGCATATTTTACGATTTGTAGAAAAGACTACATTATTATAAGGAAGCACTCAATACGTAAACCTGAGGCAAAAAAGGGAAGACTAGCTTGTCTTTCCCCAAATATAAAATATTGTTGATGCAGACGTAGGGAACTCACCAAGCAAGTCGATGTCGACACGATGAAAGCGTTCATATGGGACGTCGAGGGACTAAGGCTGACCAGCTGGCGGGAGTGTTGACTTCTTCCTGCACTGACAAAGGTCGCAAGAGGACACGTAACGACGTGCCGACCTATACATTCCTGGCCAGTAGAAACGACGGCGTCCACGATCGTAGGTGCGTTAAACGCCGAGCTGCCCCGCTGTCGGCATATCTTGAAGCTGGGCCAGAACAGTCGAACAAAGGTGTGCCGGGATCAAAAGCAAGAGGTCAGGGCCCTCAGGTATCAAATTGCGAGGAAGCAAAATGCCATCGCGTAGCATGAAGATAGGAAGAGAGGAATCGGGAACCGGTGAGTTTAGCCGGTCAATGATCTTGTGGAAAGTCGGGTCACGCTGTTGCTCAGCAGAAATGTTGAACAGGTCATTTATTCGATGCACAGATGGAATGATATCGTTCGTCGAAGCTTCTGGTAGGTCTCCGGGATAATGGGTCAGGCAGTTGGCGTCCTCATGCAAGCGGCCAGACTTGTAGACGATAGTGAACGTGTACTTTTCAAGCCGTAATTCCCAACGACCAAGGCGACCAGTGCGATCCTTAAGAGAACATAGCCAGCAGAGGGCGTGGTGATCACTGACAATGGTGAAGGGTCTACCGTACAGATATGGGCGAAATTTCCCGACGGCCCAAACAAGAGCGAGGCACTGTCTCTCTGCTATTCAATAATTCCTTTCAGCTGCTGATATAAGGCGGCTGGCGTATGCAATAACACAATCCTGACCGCGTTGACCTTGACGGAGAACAGCCCCGATCCGATGTGCACCGGTATCGGTGCGAACTTCGCTGGGTGCAGAGTCGTCGAAATGGGTCAACACAGTGGGTGATATGAGTTGGTCGAGGAGATGACAAAAGGCGGACGCTTGGGCAGGACCCCAAAAGAAAGGGACGTTCTTTTAGGAATGCATGTGGGGGGCTTCTCAATCACTGCAAAATCTTTAACAAAGCGGCAACAATACGAGCACAGGCCAAACAGCTCGGTTTAATAACGGCGAGGGCGCGTTATCGCTCCTTGCGAGCTGGCAGTTCAGCGTCCACTGCAGAAACAGCGTTTCCAGGGCTAACGCGCGCCGTTGGCTCTGGAACGCGTGCCGTTGGCCACGGCAAGCGCTGACGTGGTGTCGCCCACTCTTGCGCTGAATCGGTTTTAATCAAGCAGGTGGACCTTCACGGCAGCAGACGACTATGCACGCCGACACGCCGAGATCCTAAGGTTCTTTGCCCCTACAAAGAACGCCCTTGGAAGAACGTGGAGTGGGCAAGTTCGTAACGGCGCCAAATTTTGCTGGGTCCGGCCATGTACCCGCAGCGTCAACAAGATGGCCAAGCACGGTGATCTCTCGGCGGCCAAAGCGGCATTTTGAAGAGTTGAGCCGAAGACCTGCGGTACGAAAGACTTGCAAAATAACCCACAAGCGTTGCGATGACCTCGGAACGTAGGTTCGAAAATGGCGACATCGTCGAGGTGGCAGAAGCATGTGGACCATTGCAAACCCCGAAGTAGGCAGTCCATCATGCGCTCAAACGTTTCTGGCGCGTTACACAACCCAAAAGACATTGCTAGAGCCCATCCGATGTAATAAAGGCGGTCTTCTCCCGATCATTTTCATCGACAGCAACTTGCCAAGAGCTTGAGCGAAGGTCTATGGAAGAACAGTACCGTGCGCCATAAAGAGAATCAAGGCTTTTGTCTATTCGCAGCAAAGAGTGGACGTCTTTCTTGGTGATCTTGTTGAGGTGCCGATAGTGGACACAGAACCGCCAGGTGTCTTTCTTTACAAGAAGCACAGGCGACGCCCAAGGGCTCGGAGATGGCTCGAGGATGTCCTTAGCGAGCATCTTGCCGGCTTCCATTTGAGTAACGATGTGCTCGGTCGCAGAGACACGCTGAGGACGTCGATGAATGGGTCTTGCGTCCCCGGTTTTAATACGATGGGTCACCAGATATATTTGGTGAAGTTGGGGCGACGCGAAATCGAAGATATCGCGGTATGACGCCAATGAAAGGCGTAGGTCCTAGCTTTGAGAAGGGTGGAGGTCCGGCGCAATCATGTCGTCGAACGGGTCATCAAGTGTTGTGCTAGCAGCTGGGCGGCCTGAAGCCGGCTGTGGCGCAGCAATGGCCAGGGCAACAGGGTCGTATGCGTCTAAAGGGAATAGACTGTCCAGCGTGATACCCTCGGGGAGAAATTGTGCGCAACGTCCAAAGTTCTGTACAGGTGTGCATGCGTGGTTCGCAGAAAGAGTCACAAATGAGTGAGGCAGAGGTAAACGTCGCGTTATAAAAACGTACAAGGAAGGGTTAATCAGGAAGCTGCCATCACGTACCCGAGGGTCGGGGGTGAATGAGACGTAAGTCACTGTACCCGGTCGCAAGCGAACACACTAGACCATACATAAGAGTGGTGATGACGCAATGGTGAGGTCATGCATAGCAGGAAGCTCTAACAATAGATGACCAAGAAGAACAGTCGATAAGGGCAGAATGCGTGCTCAGAAAGTCGTGGCCGAGAATGACGCAATGGCGACAGTCGTCCAGAACACCATCGAAGCTCTCACGCACAGTATACATTGCAAGAACGAAAGGTGTACTGCCATCGGCTACACGAGCAACAGGCGATGAGGCGGGCGTAAGGGCCATGTGCAGGCGACTAGAAAGGCGAGCACTCAAGACTGATAATTGGGCGCCAGTGTCGATGAGCGCCGGAACATGCACGCCATCTACTTCTCCGTGCAAAATTTTTAGCCGGGTAACCATAGTCAACAGAGGATTTCCAGGTCGGTAGGTCAATGCCGCATCACCTCCGGGAGCTGTAATGCCCAGTTTTCCGTGGAGCGACGGCGAGGGTACGGCAAAGATGACCAGAACGTCGTTTGTTCTGCGGGAACGGGAGCGGTCGTAACATGCGGCCGGGGTGGGGGGCATTTAGGTTTGATGGGTATTGGGGGCGTGAAAGATTGGGGGACCCTTAAGCTTCGTCTTTAAGAGTTAAACGAGATAGCGATATCCTGTACCTAGTGCGTACTTCAATCACTTAGTGCATGCGATGTAATGGGTAGCATGCTTTGAACCACGGGCGGGAAATGTTTGCAAACTTGCTATGCACCCACTACGTGGTCTTAAGGGAGTACGCGCAGTAACGTGTGTGCCTTTTGTAATGGGTGGCAGACTTTGAACCGCGATGTGATTATGATATTCACATGTTCTGACGCCCGATGGCAATGTAGGCTTGTACCACGCAATATTACTGCGATATTACATGTTGTGTTGTGACGTCTGTATGCAGGACGTGTGTGTTTGTAAAGTATGAAAGTTACTTTCAATGCATTTCCAAGCAGAGGAAGTAATTTCAATGTAATTCCAAGCAGAAGCGTGACTGTGTGGCAGAACACCTGTTTGCCACGCAGACGGCCTGGGTTCGATCCTCACTCGGACCCGGAAATTGCTATTATTTATTTTATTAGCATCTCTCGATTTTTCGGTCACGGACAAGGTGATTTTTCGCTCACAACCAACGACACCGACACCAACGCCGACGCCGGAATCTCTACAAAACGAGCTATTTAATGCTATCGCGTTAAAAGGTGAGGATCGAGTATCCTCTGCATGGTACGGTGCACGAGGAGACGATGGCCGAGAATAGCGACAATAGCGACAAAGCTGACTCACCCCGTTGCAAATGAAGCATATCGGCCCGTCATCACGTGAGCGCCACTGCTTCGGATCACGGCTTCTGGAATAGGTCGTGTGGGCGGTAGGATGGAACAGTGCTGGCCAAGGGACGACTTAGGGTACGTATGGGCTGGATACCTGCGTTCACCAGTTCTTCGCGCACGACGGCCTGGATGAATGACACTGTTGGGCGGGTCTCACCTTAAGAACGAACCTGCGGAGCAGATGAGGGCGCTGCCTCGATCTCTCGCCGCACAATACGCACAATACGCAATACACTATCTGTTCCCTTTCATAACTCTTCCGCCACCTTGCGGGTTTCCGCAGAACTCATTTGCAATACGCAGGAAGTTTTCGTACTGGGCGGTGGCTGGAACTGGACGTCTTCTCACGACGACGTGGTGGCTGTGTAAGGGAGCCGAACAAACTGCTGCGTAACTCGACGGCTCTTCGTTTGTTCGAGGTGTCGACACTCCCTGGTGATGTCGTCAATGGTGGAACTAGTAAATGAAAGGCGTCATTGGTGATGCCCTTTAAGAATGTGGACAACTTCGTCAGCTTCAGAAATTTTGTCGTCAACTTGCCGCATGTATACCATGTACGGCTCCGTCGAGCTTTGTGTACGGCACGAGAGTTCTTCCTGGGCGGCCCGTTGGCATTCAATAGGCTTTCGAAAGAGGTCTTTCATTTTTTCTTTGCACGCCTCCCAGCTGGACAGCTCTTCCTAGTGCGTGTGGAACCACACACTCTCTGTTCCCCTGTTGTATTAACTGACGTTTGCTAGAATCAAAGTTGGATACCACCGTTTCGTCTTGCTAGCGTGCTCTTAGTTGGCCAGCCATTTTTTGATGTGCGCGTTATCAGTTCCGCAGAAGGTGCCAGGGTCTCGGAGATGGGTCACAACGACGTGGCTGGGTTCAGTTGGCATATCGGGGGCTGGATCAACGGGCCTGCCTGTGGACATGATGGATTGCCCAAGAAGACGCTCGCTGCAAAGTTGCGTGGTGTGCTTCGAATATATCCAGCACCTACACCAAACGTGTTACGGGGAGACGAGAAAAGAAGGGTGTGTTTATAATATTTACATAATCAAAATGATCGGGGTAACAACAACCAAAGTGGCGAAAGCGGGAGCCAACGCAGCCTCCTGTTCTTCGTGATTTAGGTAAGCGGCACATAACAATATACTAAAGTTAAGAACACTTTATCTGCCGATAAATTGGTTCAGTAACATAGTAATTCATGTAGACCTACGCATTCTCGCAGCGTTCAGAAACAGCTTAGGAGATTGATTTAGAAAACAAAAAAGAGAAGTAATATTCGTGAGGCAGCAATTGACGTACTTTGAGAGATTATAAAACGCAAAGACGTGAGAGTGAACATTAAATTACTGTGCTAAAAACCCTGATAATTCTCTAGCTAATATCCACCTGAAACAGACGTACTTTACAGGAAATTGGACATAGGAAGCCAGTGTATTGGTAGCTACGGTGGTGGCATAAAGTTTTCACCAACCTCTGCGGTGCCCAAGGATAACTACCTCGATGAAAGGAGGGCTGCCTGCTGAATAGCCTTTGAACGCGGAAGCAATGAGACTACATATATCTTGCTTTGCTCATGGAATACGCTCAGTGAAACGCAGATTGACTTTAGTCAAAGCAGAAAGTATCGGAAAAAAGGCTGCTAATGCTCAAGATCCTTGATGTTATAGGGAAACGCCTACATTGTATGAAGATACTTGTTACAAACAGGTTTTAGTAGTGGCTATGCACCGCTGCTTTTATACACGTCCGGAAATAGGAGTAGTAAATGACTCGAGGTTGGAAAATTATGTTTTTTCACATGAAACCACTTCACATCTTCCACTGATCATCAAATGAATGCGGGGTTGCTACAATCCAAGAGAAATGTGGGCTTTACTGTTTCCAGTTTTCAAACGCTTCAGGGCAAGAATAGTCTTCATGCATCCGATTAGAGACTCATTCTGTCGCGTTCGTCTCGCCGTCTTTAATATATTATTGGTCGCTGTAGGACGCTTGCTTTTATACCTTTAAATTCCTAATAGCATTCATTATAGCCCTGACAGTACATAGAAGAAAAGAAATGCAATACTGTGGAAAAAGCACTCAGATTTACCCTGCTGTTTACACTTTGCTTACAGCTAAACAGAATAAGGTTGCTGAGCTATGATATATGACTTCCATTTCTAATTACTTTTTTCAGAACCTTGCTGCTACCAAAACAGGACTGATTCTGATTGTAAGTAAAAACCTATTATCAAGTATTTTTAGATGGTTAAACGCTTGATGTCATTATCTAGCAAAGTATTTATTTAAACATTTTCTCTCGAATGAATCAACTAGGTTGCTTTTTCGCCAACATTACGATGAAATCTTCGATATATCATTAGCGTATTATGAATTGTCTGCATATTCGCGACTTATGCATACGTGTGCATCCTTTGTCAGTTTTCATTGATTAAGGAGTAATTTATGCACATCAACTGTTTTTTAAGCACACAATCTTGTTGACTGCGGCTTTGGGAATATGTCTAATTGGCAGTGTGGAAAAACGTGCAGAAACTGCGCCACTGCTGAAGGAAACGTGTATGTACGGGCTGTCAGCTTATGTGCGTAAAGCTTCAGGAAAAAAAAAGCCAACAAACGTAATAATGTCGTTCTCGGAAAATCACTGATTGCCATAAGCATTTCTTCTATTAAAAATTCTAAAATCACTAGTATGTGAACCAATATGGAAGCGCTGAAGCAAATATACTCAGAATATATCATCGCGGTGCGCCTCAACATGCAAACGCCGACGTGCACAAAAAAAAACGAAACAGAGAGAAAGAAAGGAATTTTAGAGCAACTGCAACATCCTGTAGACATCGATCAAACACAGTGAGTTGCAGGCAGGATGTGGAAAGACATGTAGGCAGGATACAATTCTCCGCAGGCTCACTTCGACGCAGGGTCTTAAAAATGCATCGAGCAAATAAAAAAAATGCAAAGTAATGTTCTCCTTCCTTCTTTTTTTAGTAAAAAACAAGTACTACTGCTCTGGTAAGTACACTTCAGTTGTTGTGCCACAATTTTCGTTTTCTCGGTTATAATACTTCTGAAAATCAGATGTAGCGAGCTCAAACGTTCGACTGTCCCATATGCGTTCACCTAAGACGAGTGGAAGGCAAAAAACTATGCTCATATTTTCTCATTATCTTCTTAGTCGATTGTATTAATCATATTCTTCCCCCAGAAAGCTTTCTGCACTTAACGTGCCTTTTGCACTGCCCCCATAATTGGAGGCATTGCAAGGTATATATCGCTCCCACAATTTTTAACGTCCTCCAGGACAGGCACACCTCTAAGACCAGCAGATCTCATTGCAGATATATGTCCCATTTTTGTATGGCCCGTATGGTTAAATAGCGTCTACGTATTTCGATGCATTTAGTTTTTTTTCGCGTTTTGCTATGTGTATAAAAAATAAGAAAAACTCCTCGCATTTCGAGTGCAAGGTTTCTTTCAATCGTTTCCTCTCGAATGTGTTCATTTTTAAGATTTGTGTCTTAGAAAATTTTTTCACAGCGGGGCTCTTTAAGCTTGAGGTTCACTACGAGGTGCTAACTAAAACTACCGTCACCATGAACGGCCGCTACATTATATAGCATCTGGCGTCGCCTAGCACCTCGCACAGTTTTGCCTAGGGCGTGCAGCGCAATAATTTGGCGTCATGCGCTTTATATGAGGAGTTTTTTTTCGAAATGAGCTAAATCCAGAAACCGAAACTAGCTCAAATAAAGCTCCATTGGCACGTACATACTCTCAACTTTCCTGTAAAACAGTTAACGGAACGAAATGGGTCAATACAACCAGCTACGTGTGTGCTTACAGATTTCGTTTCAAAACGAAATTGAGCCAGATCCGTGCGCTGTACGGATCGAAATGAAGGGCAAATCCAGTAAGCCAATAGCACAGCTTTTTACCTCCAGACAGGGTATTTGGCCGGATTGAAAAGGACGTGAGGAAGAAATCCTCACGAAGAAACACGAAGAAATCCTGAATCCCCAAAGCTACCAAATGATTTTTTCATATCATGGCACTGTGCTAGAGCTCGGAAAACATTGGAACGTGTATGACTGGAAGGCCTACTGTACGGCAGAGATGAAATTGACATCCAGCTTGCCGTTTAAGATAACAGAAACCAAGGTCTTCTACATTCAAAGAAATGCAGCTGGTAGAAGCCCTAAAGTTAGAGCAGAACCCCACTATAATGTTTCCGTATCAAATTTCGTGCCAGTCCTAAAGAGGGGAAAGTCCCTTGCACAAGCACCCTCGTGCAATGCCCACCTGTACACTCATCAGGTCAACAAAATGAAACTGATAGATGTGACGAGCCTTCTCATAAAGCATTTCAGCAGATCATGGCGAGAGAATCAAGAGCTGGCTTATTTTGTCAGTGTCCTCAGGCGTGCCAAAGAAAATGATCATACAGAAGATTTCGAATAGAGCTGTTTGAGCTGCGAAGAAGACGCATCGGCTCTTCGTGTATAGTTGAAGGCCCTTAATTGAAGCATTGTTGCCTATGTTTGATGGCTTTTCGGCCAAAACTCTATCATACCGCTCTTGAAAGTCGATTTCAATAAAGTTTTTTGCAAGAATACCGCCTCGAATTCAATGTGTCATTTCAATATGAGCCAAATCCAAAGTTATCATGCTAATATTGGTCAAGTCCGCTGTATATTTTTTATTTACTTGTGGCCGTAAACTTCTATTGGCTGACATGTAAAATATATCGCGTAATATGTTTGAAAGCGTTGTATTTACATTGCGTAACAAATTTTCACGGTTTTCACAAATTCTGTTTGGGTGGATTTGACTCATTTCGAAAAAAAAAAACTCTTCATATGTCCTCTGCACCATCTGCTTTGCTTCCAGAACATGTGCCCCCGGCGCGTTCTATCCTGGTGCACTGATTTGTCCGGTGTGAGATGAAATAAATTGGATACACGAGAACGAGTACAAATATAAAGAAAGAAAGATAGGGAAAAATAAAGAGATCGAGAGCATGAGAAAGGGAGAAATAGATGAAGAAATGGCAAAAGTTCAATGAAAAATAGTTAGTAATTCATATAAAAAGAGAGAACGAGAGAGAAAGAAACAGTGAGCGGGACAACGAAAGAAAGGAAAAAGAAAGAGAAACAATGAAAGACAAAGAGAAGTATGTGGATAGATGGAAAGAAATAAAAAAGAAAGGGAAGCGAGAAAAAGATAGAAATAAAAGAAGCAAGAAATAGAAAGATGTAGAAGAGCCAGAACGCAAGCGACAGAAAAAATTAGAGGAAGACCGCAAGCGAACAATAAAGAAAAAGGAGGAACGCCGAGCAGCTCCGCTATTTCTTAAGCTCACTTCATCTTGAAGATGACGTTATAGCTAGAAGCACCGCAAGCGATAACGTTTATCATTTAAAATCTAGTTTTACCTGCACTAGTGTATACATTGTCTACATGATCGAATACTGATATTGTCACCAGCGGTACATTAGCGAAACGGGACAGCCTGTTACGCTGGATTAAACGGTCATCGCCCGGACACGGTAAATAAATTACCGAAAGCAGCGGCACGGTGTTTTAATGTAGTAGGTCACAATTTTATTTATCTCAAACATCACATAATTCAGTCACAATATCGGTCCGCAAGAGGCACAAAATATACAGAGTCATGCCTTATTTAGAAGTTCAATACACTCCAGTCAGCAGGTATGAACGTTTCTAAGGCGGAGTTTGAATCCATTCGAAGCATATCCTCGACAAACATCGGAACTCTCTCGTCCGGTCGCTGGTTCCTAGATGAGATGGCCTGTACTGCTATCTCCTTCCTTTCGGCACCGCGGTACGCATCGCGGAGCTGTCGGCTAAACTTTTTGGTATGTCGCAAAGGAACCGTCGTGGTTCTCGTACCATTTTATCACAGAGCCCTCCAATGCGAAGTAAACTATCCGCAGCTTGCGAGCCTCATCCCATTCATTGATACTGACCACTCGATCGGAGTGGTCGAACCAGACATCAACATCCTCAAAAATATCTCCGTGGAAAGAGCGTGGTGTCTGCGGTGCATGAAAAACATGCGAGAAAAAAAAGAAGATTGGGCGTCGTTGGCTTAACTCGCATGGCTTGTAATCGAGGTTGTCATCTTGTCAAGTCTTGACAAGAGACCAAATTTGGGGGGGGGGGGGGGGGGGTTGTCCTCGCAGGCGGCGGCTGCTCCTTGCTGTGGGAGCTGTAGCTGTCTCCGAGGAGCTCGGTTTGACGGCTGAAAATCGGCAGCCAGGTGCATGTACCCCGTACCTCCACCAGTGTCGCGGGTGAAATAATACAAGCAGCAAGGAGTTGACGTCTTCCCCAGAACGAAAACCAGCAACAACGTTCTCCTCTTCCCCCACTCCTAAGCGACTGGGTGCCACAGCGGATGGCCCATGCATAATGGCATGTGGCAATATGGTATATACACAACGAAAAGGAATGAGAGTTAAGCTCCCCTTCTAGGCATTTCTAGCCTGGAGCAGTTAGTGGCGTTCCTCTGAACACCGTGATTCAGCGCAACGTCTACCCCACTCCCCCCTGCTTCTTTCTTTTCTTTTAATTCACGGAATATCTGTTCCCTTTTACTCACACAATTCTTCACGGCGGCTTCTCCCGGACCCCCTCATCCACAATTGCCCTCTTCCCCTCCTTTGTCCGGATGGGAAGGACAATACACGCTAGCGCTTAAGAAATCAGTTCTAGCCTTGAAGAAGGTAAGTCCGCTTGTCGAAACGTCGGCTCGAAAACACAGCACCTGTTTACAGATTTTCTGACAGTTCCATTAGGTAACACTTAGCTCAGCCTAAATGAAAACCAGCATATAATGATGCCAATGAAAGTATAGGGGACGTTAATTACACTGTCATAAATGTATTGTAGTAATTCTGATATATATGCGACAAATGCAAACTGGACAAGATAGATAACGCGCCGCCGGCATGCACCGAACCTGTCACCTTTGGTTTACGCACCCGATGATCTTATCGGACGATAATGTACTTTAAGGCGCGAAAAAAAAAAAAAACGCGAACACAGGAGAAGACGCGGGACAGAGCGCTGTTTTTGCGCCTTAAAATCAATTATAGGGGTACACCAACTCACCCAACAAAAAGTTCTGTTATCGATTGAGCAATGGCGGCATTTCTACCCTCGTCCACTTTATCGGGTATTCATGTGCATGAAATTGGTAAGCTCGAGCAGCGGGTGCCCAATGCGAAGGTTGCAGGTTTGGTCCCCGCGTGCGGCCAGTTGTCTTTTGGTCCACTTTACATTCTTCGAATCTATATGACAATTCCTACAATACAGTTCAATTCGTTCAATACAGTTCAATTATCGCCCCTATACCTTGCTTGGCTTCGTTATCTGCTGGTTTTCACTAAGGTTGTGTGAAACAAACGAAACGAACTCCTAAATTCTCTTCTTTCATTCACTCATAGAGAGGGTCTCGCTACAGCAGAGCTGATGCTTTTAGGTAGTATGCCCGGGTTTATTCGCCAGCTGTCCACTCATTAAAAGTTCACCTGCTACATGACGCCCTCTGTCAACACAAAAGAATGTTCGACCCTCGCCGTCATCGCTTCAAGCTGCGCTGACCAATACTCCTAGGTTTTCATGCACATAACTAACTCATAAAGTGTATGAGGGGACGACCACTGCCATTTAAGTGCAGCACCATATTGGACAGAAGAAGAAGCGCCTGCTTTCATGAGGAAGCCCGTGCTCACGGGCACTTGCAGCCAGAATCAACCAAAACGGTTGAAAGTAATTGTCCTTCGTGATGTTTCAGGCTCGCTTCTTGACAGTGAACCGTATGTCATCTTAAACAATTTTGTGCCGAAGGTCCGGGAACTACTACCAGGGTCTACGCAAGGCTACGATTGAACTGACCGGCATGAAGCGGCTGAAATCGACGCGGACGTCTAGATGGTCTCTCAACTCCAGGGTTACTAACGTAGCAAGAGCTCTCCTCGGCGATGCAACAGCGACTATTGATCACCTGAACGCCATTTACGGACGTCTCAAGCGATCAACGATAAGCTAAAACAAATAAACGAGGAGCTAGAGAGCCACATGGCGGATGAAGAGTTTGAAGAGCACAACACCATCGTTGAATACGAAGGAAACGCTAAGAGCGTCATGAGTGAGCTGCTTAGCAAACGTGACCGCATTGTTGCCGCCATGTCATCAACACCGGAGCTTCAGGCTTCCTCAGTAGCCAGCACCGCTGGAAGCGTCTGGTACCAAGATACCCAAGTTTATACCATCATCCCATTTGCTGGTGATATGTGTTGGTGGAACAACTTCTAAGAGCAGTTTGTCCGGATAATTCACCGGAGCGGAAGCCTCACTGCGAAGGACAAGTTCAACTACCTGAGCTTTTTCTTAAGAGGCGACGCAGGTTCAGCTATAGTGGGCCTGCCAACCACAGAAGCTTGCCACAAGGATGCCATCGACATACTCAAGATAGGCTTCGGTGATAAAACAATACTCGAACAGGTGTACTTCTCCAGGCTTCTTCGGTTGCCTATACTCCGTTCTAGCGACCCGACCAACCCGACAGCTCTTCGCAAGCTCTGCTACCTGATCACCATCAACATCTGAGGACTGTAGACCCTAGGTGGGAGCAACACGTAATTTTATGCAATGCTGTGCGACATATTGATGTGTGTTACCACACGATCTCATTGTACAATACCACCGGTCGTGCCGCAATTAGGTGACGAGCGATAGCAGTAATGAGGTCTCTGTCAAAGAGCTGGCGCAGCTAATAAATTTCTTGTCCATCGAAGTGGAGAGCCTAGAGAAAAACGAGCTCGTGCACCAAAGAAAAAGAGACAGCCATACTCAGAATACACTATATAAAACGCGCCAGTTTTGTGGCTCAAAACCAACATGTTCAGTCCTCCATTACAACGCAATGAAATATCCAAGCAATGCGTTTTTCGCAAATTGAGCCAACATTCCTCTGAAGAATGTACGCTGGATTTCCCGCTGCTACGAAGTAATCACCTTTAAAGTGGAGACATGAGGTGCTTTCGATGCACGACTAAAGGTCACAGGGCGTGATATTGTGGTCCCAAAATAACGCGCTCTGCCTGTCAAGGACTTCATAGGATGAGCGTCTGTGATCCACCGAGATTAATCCATAAGACACGCGAAACCGGCAGGACTTCCCAGAATACCGGCGAGCAAGCCAAACACAAACCAAACTGTGTGTGCATCTCCAAGAAAGAATCGAGAAACCCTGGACAATTCATCGACAAGCGTCCTCCTGCAGACGTTTCGGGCTTCGGCCGTAACGGATGTTACATGTCGGTAAATCGGAGGTGTCAGGCGGAGGCAGTCAGCACAACATTTGTCACAGAGAGGCTATCAAAGCAGTTGAAGCTTCCATGTGTGGGATCCACCGTCACTGGGCTTAACACATTCGCAGTCAAGTTAAGTTGAGCAGCCCAACAGTGGCATGTTGTGCAGCTCTGTTTGTGGAGTCATGCTGAAACTGCCTGACAATATATAGGAATGGCGCACATATTCTAAGACATCGAGGCAAGCACAACATGCCCACCAGTCGTCGCGGAAATCCAGACGTCTGGAAAAGACAGCACTGATCAAATACTACACGGATCCATCGCCGGGGAAGAAGGCATAAGCGTTCTGATCGGTTCCGACCGAATGTGGACGGTGATGATCGGAGAGGTCGCTTTATGCGCTAGCAGAAATATACTGATTGCTATGAACTCCAAGCTTGAATGGATGTTTCAAGGACACCGGCAGCGTGGTATTGGATGTAACATATTCGCGGGTTTGGTCTGTGGTTGAAAACGAGTCTACAAGAGAGCGACGAATTCATCCCGTCATTTTGGGAACTCTAGAGCGTAAGAATATACGACGCCGTCCACAGTGAGAGCAACCTCAGTCCAGTGTTCAAGCAATTTGAATAAAACATCGACCTTAAGGACGGAAGAGACGGAGTGACCTTGCCCTGGAAGGAAAGCGTGGAGCTCTCGGAGAGCAAGCAAGTCACCTTGACAAGGCTCCGGAAAATGTTCGCTGAACTTCTGTAAAAACTGCGTAGCAGGACAGGACACGAACAAAGAAAGGACGAAGGAGCGCAGTTCACAACTTGTTTAGTGAAAAAAGAACGTAGCAACCTGAAATAGCCACAGCAAGGATGACGTGTCACTGCCAACGAATTACAGCGTAGCCAAGATACAATCTCCCAACTGTCCAAAATGCAAGGGCTTTTAGAGACGCATGTCACCACCATAGGGGAGCACCTACGAGCGGGACATGCCGAAACGTGTTCACTGACGACCCCCGCATTCGGCAAAGGTCTATTATATGCCGCATAGGGAAGTGATCCGAAAGCACGCTCAAACCACGAAGGTCAGAATCGTTTTCGACGCTTCTGCAATGACTGCCAAGAAAAGGCTGATAACCTTTACCAGGATTTCGTGAAAGTACCATTATGCTTCAGGACACACCGTATAACTCTGCTGGCCGACAGTGAGAAAGCATTCCTTGAAATAGAAGCCCTGTATTTCTCGGACGACGGTATTTAGGAGTGAAAATGTCGCGAGAGCCATTCGTAACCACATGTAGCCCCTTACCTACTAACAGCAACTCTACTCCACCATCTTAAGAGCGTGCCTTCAAACAAAACCAGAGCCACAAAACCTCTGGGTGAATGCTTCTAGGAACATACTCTAATACCTGGAGCAGAGTAAGATGATGAAGCAATTCAAATCTATCGAGAAGCCAAGGATATCATGCAGCATGCAGGAATGACACAACGGATATGGACGGCCAACTCGGATGTTCGCATTGACGCATTAAGGCATGAGGAATAGTCAGCAGGCAAGGAAGTGACTATCCTCCATGAGACGATTTGGAAAGCACTTACAGATAGATGGAATCCACACAGATATTTTCACGACTCCTCTCAGATATCTTCTCAATTTAAAGATATATCTCATACGAAGCGGTTCGTTCGTAAAGCTGCTTCAGGAATAAACGATCCAATAGGATTTGTTGCGCCATTCCCCATTGCTATAAAGATCTTTCTGTAGTTATGGACACGTGGAATAACCTGTGACGAGAAGGTGCCTCAGGTTCTTCAGTGTAAATGGCATGACTGGGTGCGCCAACTACCGCTCTTGCACAATGTTTTCGTGCCGCCTTATCTTGTCAGCTAATCCAAATCTTCCAAATAACCGTGGGAGCAACAGGCGCATGTTTTAGGGGCGAATCACCTTAAGGGCGAGGCATGTCCGTCCACGTTGTCTGTTGTCACGGCTAGTCGAAACATATGAGACACAAAAATAGGTTGAACAATATAAAACACCTACAACCACAAACCCTTTATACTAGTCGGTGACTTCAACGTAGACATTATGGACCTTAGGACCTAGCTTTGTCGTCGACTCTTTATGTGGCTCTATTTACACTATATGGGGCAGCGCTCGGACAACGTGCGCTTACTGACCTATACAATATCCAGAGCTTCGCCCACTCGTCATGATTCACTTCGTGGAGATGCGTGGTTTTTTTGCGATGCAAGCTCTTCGGCACACAGTGCAGGAATTAACGTCGTACCGAGCTGCTCAGCGAGATCCGAGCTACTGATCGCAACAGGACGTGTAGCCCCTATTAAGACAATGATACTGCCAGGGCTAGAGCTTCTAAGAGCCTTGACTGGAGCAAGACTACTTCAGTAAGTACCAAGCGCGCTCACAGAGTTCGAGTCCCACTGTGCAATGTGGTCGATATCCAGAATCACGCCGTCGTGGGTAAAAGGCCACACAACGAAATAGACGCGATTTGCGTAAAACAGAGTGAAAGAGACCAGATGCTTCTATGTGGAGGTACACTCCGGAACAGGTGAACCCAGCCTACATGCTCACGCGTAGTGTTCAATGAACAAATTATTGTCTAGTAGACGTAACGACATGGACTAGAATGACTATGCGAATCAGAAGACATATGGCCTCTACAACCCCCAAAACCTATCAGCACCAAGCACAGGACCACCTCTGAAATGAATGCCGTTCACTTTGCGATCACAGTGAGATGAAGTCGACATTGGTCCTGGACATTGAGAGCTACATCACAATTGAAAAGCTATTCAGGGTCACGGCCTAGATATTTGGATTCATTAAATGCTGCCGACACAAAAAACAACGCACACTGAATTTCTAGTGAACGAAGGGATCGCTGAAGCAGAAAATTATTGGATCAGGCATGTACAGCAGTAAGCCAACAGAGAAGAGATACACTCTATCCGGAAACCCATATCTGCAAAGGAGGTCTCGCATCAAATACCTCAACCCGTTCTTTGATGCCCACAGTATCCTTCGGTTCGATGGGCGCCTGTTGCACCTTGAAGCGTCTGAAGAGGTAAAACGCCCAGTCATCCTTTCGCACGATCATCACTTTTCAACTTTACCGACAATGCGAGCACACTACGAAACACTACACGGAGGCGTGAGATACACTCTGTCACATATGCGAAAGCAGTATTGGATCTGCCGCGCATGGACATAGGTGACGAAAGTCATACATGGCTGCTATACGTGCAAATGCTTCAGTATTAGCCCAGGCGACGCTCCGACTGTTCCCATAGCAGATCATTGTTTATCATCGACGAACCCATCCGAAGTCATTAAATTTGACTTCGCAGGACCACTCTTTTCTTGCGGCTACAGCCGGGGAGAGCACATGTTAAATGTGAAATAGCGCTCTACGCGTGTGCTACGTCACGTGCCCTCCACCTGGAACTGGTTTCCGGCATGACCCCAGAAGCCTTTCATGTGTTTACGACGCTTCGTACCATGCAGGGGTCAACCTCGCGTAATTTATTCAGATAATGCAAGAACGTTTAAGAAGACGTTAAAAGACTTGGAGAAGATCTTCCAATTTTTTGCCCAAGAGCCTGGGCACACATCTTGGAATAACATCGGCATACTTGGGTCGCAAGAGGATCGCCTTGAAGTTTGCTCTTCCCAGCGCTCCATGGTTCGGCGGATAGTGGGAGAGTCTGGTCCAGACACTCAAGCTTGCTTCCACGGACGAGGTTCTCGGCAAAGGTCGACTGAACTTTGAAGAGCTAGCCATTTGAATTACGGAAGTCGAACCAGTCGTGAACTCGAGGCCTCTGATGTACACTGAGTCGGACAACGGGGAACATCATGCATTAACCCGAGCAGACCTCATCATTGGACGGAGACTAACGACGCGACCACAGATCACCAATGACGTGCCCGTGTACATGAAACACGGAAGCGGTACGACGGCACGGATGCAAGAAACGCCAAACCGAGAACTTTTGCAACCTGTCGACGAAATAATATCTGCCGCCACTTTCAACAGCGCATTTCCCGCTTAGGATACCCACAAGCGAACTTTAAACAGGAGACTGCCATATTCCGAGAAATTATCTCGACAAATCTGGAGACTTGCAAGGGTTCTTGAAGTCTACAGAGGCTCTGGTGGTAACAACGGCAAGGGTTGTTACCACCAGAGCGATAAGAAAACCTTATTTTCTCGAGCTGAACTAGTAACTTGGCGGCCAGTAGTGTGTTTGAAAAAGCGCAGCACCCTATCGGACCAAAAAAGAAGTGCCTCATTCCACAAGGAAGCCCGTGTTCACGACCACTTGTTGCCGTAATCGACCAAACCGGCTCAAAATAAATATCGCTCGTGATGTTTACACCTCAGTTCTTGCCAGTGAACCATATGCCATTTTAAACACCCGATAAGGTGGACGATGGGATGACCGCCGCCATGGGTCATCCCATCCCATCCCAATTGGTAAAAGCATCGGGCGCATTGTGGGAAGGTTGCAGGTTCGGTCCCTGCCGTTGACAAGTTGTCTTTTCGTCCACTTTGCCTTAACATCCATATCGAAATTACTACAACACACATAAAGAGTAGTTAACGTCCCCTACACCTTCCTTGTATTCATTATCTGCTAGCTTTCATTAAGGTTCTGCCTAACGAGTCCTCGAAATTCCCTACCTTTATTAACTAAGGCTTGTAGCTCATACATTACGGCATATGTAGTGAGTAGTGTATAAACTTAGATCTTCAGAGTAATCACTTTTGGAAGAAGTGAAGTTACATAGTTAATAATATTGTTAAAATAAATGTGTTTGTTCCAAGTACATTACTTTCTGTAAGCGTTGATATTCTCATATTTTCAGAAATTGGCTGGCAACTTTTTTGCCAATGATACCGTGAAAGATAATGTGCCATATGACTGCAAAAATAAATACGAAGAAATGAAAACTGGTGAAGAGTGGTATCCCTACAACACGACGATATGTGACGTCAAAAAAGCGTACATCAGACGGTAGAGTGACACAACGTGGTTTTGCTGACGTTTCAGTAGATTTGTTATTGTAGTTTAGCTCTTAATTGCAGTCCTTCTAATAAATCGCCGGTCTTGCAAAGAAACAAAAATATGTGCCACATTTTCTTGCCAACAAAATGATGAAAATTCAAAGAAGCTATGTATACAGCATGGAACGCACGTTACACATCTCAAGGTGCACAGTACATTTGAGCACGCTTTTCGGAGCACACAGAGGGTATTGCTTAAAGGTAAGATCATTTGCGCATGCAGATTTAAAGAACATGAAATATATAAAATCGCTCTGCGAGGACACATGTATGTGAAGCAGCTAATAAATGCAACTGTCAGAATGCGCTTCGTTAGTGAAAATAGAGAGAGAGAGAGAGAGAACAAAACTTTATTTGCGCATAATGCGGGGCATTGTAAATGGTCGGGCCCCTATTCCAGGGCTCCGCTGGCCCTTGCCATCATCTCTGCCCGTTGGACCAGCCAAAGCTGATCCTCAAAGGCCGAGCTGGACAGCAGTACCTCCCATTGTTCCTGCGTGTTGTTCATGTTGTGGTGTTCTTCATTGTGTTGTGTACACTCCCACGTGATGTGAAACAGAGTTGGTGTGGTCCCACACCACGGACATATATCTCTGTATGCTGTGGGGTAGAATACATGTAGCCTGTGTAAGTTGGTGTATGTGTTTGTCTGGAGTCTGCGTAACGCCGCGGATTCCATTGATGCGAGGTTCTTATGTGGTACTGGATACATTTTTCTAGTATCCCTATAATACTGAAGAATTGTATTATAAGTAGGTTCTAGGGGCGTTGGGTCCTCTATTGCAGTGTGCAAGGAGGCTCGGTGATTTGCGAAGCCTCGAGCCGCCTCATCTGCAAACAGGTTCCCAGTGACGCCCTCAGCCCTGGAGCCCAGATTATGGTTTGGGTGTATTCAAATGGGAGGTCCGTAGGAGCTTTGCTTAGGATTCGGTATGCCTTCATACCTATTCTACCCCTTTGGTAGTTCCTACATGCAGCCTTTGAATCCGTAATTATTGTCAATGGGGCTTTTCGTTCCCTGCCCTCCTTGATTGCCAATGCGAGCGCTATCTCTTCCGCTTCTGTAATGGAGGCTTGGGCTATGGAGGCACAGCTTGTAATGTTACCTTTTCGGTCTGTGACCACGGCCACCATGTTCTTTGCGTTTCACTGATATGGTGCAGCGTCTGTGAATCTCGCCGTATTCAAATATTTTGTCTTTTTATCTATGTGAGCAGCTCGTGCTTTACGTCTACCAGCATGTAGAGTTGGATCCATGTTCTTCGGTAGGGGGGATACCTTGTACCAGTCTCTGAATAAGCAGGACAATTCCTTGGTTCTCTCGTGTGCCTGTACTTGTTCACCGAGGCCGATTCTCTGGAAAAGCTCTCTGCCGGGTGGCGTTTGCAGCAGGCGGTTAATCTGGGTGGTCACTTGCGCTTCAGCCAGCTCATCAAATGTGTTGTGGAGTCCAAGCGCTAGTAGCTTCTCAGTGGAAGTACTTTGTGGTAGTCGCAGAGCCGCTTTATACGCCATCCTTATTATTTGGTCCGCCTTTTCTTTTTCCTCTCTATTCATGTTGTGGTAGGGTAGCGAATATGTTAGTCTGCTGATGACTAGGCTCTTAACCAAACGAAGCGCGTCTTGCTCTTTCATTCCAGAACGATTGTTCGTTATTCGGACTATCATACGAACAATTTGTTGAGCTGTTCTTTTAATCATGTTTAGTGTGTGGAGGCATCGCTGATTGGACTGTAGCCACATCCCTAAGATTCGAACGGTCGTTTTCTCTGGAATAATATTGCCATCTAACTTGACCTCAAGACGAAGGCTCGGGTCTGTCCTTTGTTTTTTACTTTTGGAGAATCGAATAAGTTCCGATTTGTCTGCTGAGCACTGAAGTCCTCTTTCTCTAGTGTACTCTTCTATTATTTTAGCTGCGAGTTGGAGTCGCTCCTCCTTTTCTGCCAGGCTACCCTTGGTTGTCCATATAGTGATATCATCCGCATAGAAGGAGTGTCGGATGTCTGGAATATCTTCGAGTTTTTTGGCTAGACCAATCATGGCTATGTTGAATAGTGTAGGCGAGATCACAGCGCCTTGTGGTGTGCCTTTACTCGGTGGGTGGAAGACTTTGGATTCGTCCTCTCCTACTTTGATTACTGCTGTTCTTTTACTAAGAAAGGTTTGGACATATTGGTACGTCCTTTGACCGCAGTTCGTCTCTGCTAGCCCATCTAATATGGCCTTATGGCTTACGTTGTCAAAGGCTCCTTTGATGTCGATGGCCATGACAATGTTTTCTCCGGCTTTCGGAACATTTGTTAGTACTTCCTCCTTTAAAAGTAGAAGGATGTCCTGTGTCGAGAGGTTTGAGCGGAAGCCAAACATGGTGTTTGGCACCAAGTTGTTTTGTTCAAGATGCCGTTGAAGCCTGGCATTTATTAATCTCTCAAACACCTTGCCTAAGCACGATGTAAGAGAGATCGGCCTGAGGTTTTCTATCGCCAATTTCTTCCCTGGTTTTGGTATCATGATTATTACGGCATGCTTCCATTGCTGAGGTATTGTGCCATTGACCCAGTGTTAGTTTATGAAGTTTAGAAGCGCTGTGATGGCTTCGTCATTCATGTTGCGAATCATGGCATTGGTGATCTTGTCCGCCCCAGGCGCTGTGTTTCGTTTCATGCTGGTGATTGCCGCTCTGACCTCTGCTTGCGTAAAAGGCGCATCCAGTTCTGGGTTTGGGAGCCCAGTGTATTTAGCCTGGTAAGGGGCTGTGACGGCTGGGGCTCCAAAACACTTGGTATAGATGTCTTGAAGGAGGTCGTCTCGTGTGCCTGGATATGAGTGCAATAATCTTTCTAAAGATTTTTGTCCTTCGCGTTTTGTTTTCAGTGGGTCTATCATGGCTCTGAGGATATTCCATGTCTTCGCTGTTCCTAGGGTTCCATTTAGCGAATCACAGAATTGCTCCCAGTTGGCTGACGCGAGTTGATTGGCATACTCTTCGGCTTGCTGAGTTATTTCTTTTATTTTTGCTTTGAGTTTCAGATTTCGTTTTTGCCTTTTCCATCGTTTAGTGAGGTTCCTTCTTACTTCCCACAGGTGGAGGAGGTGAGGATCTACTTCCGGGGTTTGTTCTGTTCTAGCCACTGTTTTGGTGTGCCTTTGCTTTTTATTTCGGATTAGTTTGCACCATTCGTCCAAGTCGTCTATGGCAGTCGTGTGCACTTTTAGCGACTTTCTAAATGCATGCCAGTCTGTTATGTTAGCTGTGCCGATGTGTTTGCGGATTCGACCCGTGCGGATTGTGGTGCTTAGTATGTAATGATCGCTGCCGAGGTTTTCAGTGGTGTTGTACCACTCCGCGCTTTGGCAGTTTTGTACTATCGTCAAGTCCGGACTTGTATCCATGGATATGCTGTTCCCTGTCCTTGTTGGGTTTGCAGGGTCCGCTAAGAGTGTCATTCCCAGTGCCTCTATTTGTCCTGCGATATTCTTGCCTTTGGTGTCCTGGATATTATATCCCCAGCGTGCATGCCTGGCATTAAAGTCCCCAACTATTACTAGTGGGTTTCCCTTCGCCAGTTTTGCTGTCCCTTGAAAGAGCTTGTCGAACGTTACTCTTTTTTGTCTCGGGGGGGCTATAGATATTAAGTACGAAGGCGCTCTTTCCACGGCTCCCTTTGTAGGTGATTTCTGTGATGAGATGCGGGATATCCGTCCCTGCTATGGGGTTATGGCATATTGCTGTAATTGCTTTATCAACCAATGTTGCAACTTTCCATTTTGCATCCCCAGTGGTATAAGTCTCGTTGCCTCGTAATTTTGGGTGTATTCCGGCTTCCTGGACTGCTATGACAGCTGGTGGCCTTTGTTGCGACGCCAGCAGCTGCAACAGTTGTCCTCTTTTACGCCGGAAACCGCGGCAGTTCCACTGCCATATTTTGCACTCTTCTGATTGCTGCGTTTGATATTTAGCCATTGTACGTCTCCTGGTTCATGGCCGACAATCCGGGCCTGTCGTACATTTTCTCAGCTTTTTCTCTGATGTTGGTGCCTGTGGCGTGCTTTCGCAAGGCTTTCGTGAATTCGATTTGTTGTGCTTGGATTTTCTTGTCCAGAATCTCTAACTTTCTATCTACCTTTATCATGACCTGCTCTATAACTGTCGGTATAACATCCTTTAATTTTTTCTTTCAACATCGACAAGGTGATTATTGAGTCGCCTCCTGAATTTGGTTGCGTCTGCGATTTCTGGCCACTCTGGGCTGGTTTAGAGTCTTGTTGCGGTTGCTGCGTTTGTTTTTTCTTTAGTTGCCTATTTTCGCGTTCTAGGTCACCTATTCTCACGCGCATTATCTCTAATTCGCGTTCTAAACGCGTGAGTTGTGGTGTTTGATGTGAGTGTAGGGAGGATTTTGCTGCCCAGCTCACCTTGTTCTTGACTTTCTTGTTCTGCGCCTTCTTGCCCTTGTGCTGTTGTTGCTTTGTTTGGGCCCGCTTGTGGTCACTGTTCCTAGAGTTGGAGCCGTCTCGGGAGCCGGACCGGGATCGGGATGTAGACCGGGACCTGGATCGGGAACTGAAACGGGAACGGGCATCGTCTGGTGGTGCAGAGTCCTCGCGGTCCGTGCTGAACCAGCGTCTCTTGAGTATGCCATTGGTTTGTGGTGTGCTGTGCTTGTGCGACAGCGGCGGCCGGCCCCTTTGAGGGGACGCGTTTGAGTTTTTTGGTGCACTCCGATGCCGCCGTGGGGTGGCGTCCACCGCACAGGGCACATTCCGGCTCACAGGTGTGGTCCTCAGGTGGGTCTCGTAGCCGGCAGTTGCTGCACGCCTTTGTCATTGATGTGGGGCAAACGTCCGTCCTATGTCCCTGGCTCTTGCAGAGTTTACAGTACTGCCGTGTGGGTTGATAAGGCACACACGGCATTTCGCCACCGTAATAATACACGAAGTGCGGTAGTATTGGTCCATCGAACGTGATCACGGCTGTTTCCGAGTATATTTTCGACAAATACGGAAAGCTCTTCCTTGGTGAAGCGACCTGGAAACCTAGGCATGCTGTGAATTTTGTAGCGCGCCATCACGGATCCGCTAGCGGCGCACGCGAAAGGTGGTTAATGAGCACTCAAAAGTTTTACACGTTTGGCAAATGTTTTCACACCCAATCATGTGGCGTGTGCAAAGTGTTGCGGCAGCTAAAGTAGTCTCGGCACCAACCCGGCTGGAATGAACGGTTCAGCTTGCACACAGCAAATTGCCATCAAGCAACTCACAAGGCTTGATGGGAGATTTTCACTGAGCACTACTGTTTGTCGCATCCGAGATGGGTGTACATTTTTTTTTATTTCTTAAAGTTTATCCGTTTATTTAAGCCTTAAGAATGCAGTAAATTGCGCTGCTACCCTGCCTTCAGGAAGCAAGTTTAAGTGCTAAAGGAAATAGGCACCCGTAATTTCTCGCACCTGCTCTAAAGGTAGTCCCGCCTATCGCTGCTACTCGCTGCGATGAGCGCGCGCCTCCACCGGTAACATTTGTGACAGTAGTTCGCGCTCGTCCTATCTATCCTTGTGCGGTCCTTTCGTGAGTCTTTCTTTGTGTTAGAACAGCGCGCATTAGGTGTCGAGTTGTGACAGTCCGCACTCTTCCTGTGTATGCTCTTTTCGTGCGTCCTTTCTGCTTGAGTTGGGCGCAGCAAGTTTCAAGCTGCCTGCCGTTCTTTGCATGGCATTGCAATTTGTTGCTGTAGCATTCATTTCTTCGCCCTTGTGGCGAAACAATGCACAATGCACGCTCAACTACCTCTGTGAAGACACGTTTCACTTTGGTGTCATACCGATTCCTTTGACAGAGGGCTGAACCATGTTTTTTTTTTTCGTGTTCCGCGTTGCAGTTCCGCTGCAAACAGAAGAGGCAACGCAAGCAACATGCAAATGCACTAAAGCCGAGTAATTTTTTTCTGTGACTATTTATTGTGGCCCATGTTACGAAGAAAACCAGGGGATCTGCTCAGTTTTCCAACCGTAGATCAATGCAGGGACATTTGTTCTCGTCCGCGGTAGTATTACGTTATTTTGTAAGTACCCGTTTCTACGCAGCGCGAAATACCTCATTTGGGAAATATAGCGTTGTTCTCGCTCTTTCCTTCTTCAAACCAAGTATGGGTGGAAACTCGGCCAGTTTTCGTCGCGGAATCATATTGCCCTTCTTTAGTGACATATCCTGTTATTATTTTATCGCACATAAATATTTATGAGGCGGAAAACTCAAGCATGGCTAATTGCTTCGTTATGAAAGACCCGTTCATATGTTAATTCGTTATGACCCATGTAATACTTGCTGGAGTTATCTTCAAAATCCGGCAATAATGAAAGAATATTTCATATACGATGCATGCGAAACTTATTGTCAAGTGTTTATTGCTTCCAAATTTGCAGTGGTGTACCACATGTATTACAATGGGCGCACGAGGGTTCAATGTTCTAGCCACTTTCCAATTCGCTTCCACCTCTTTATTTAAATGTGATTTTGTAGAAAAGCACACAGTCACACTTTTTCGCTCAAAACTACACTCGCTCTTTTGTTTCTCATATGTCCTCGTTTGCATGACAAAAAATGTCATAATTTAACGAAAGTAAAGTTATTAGTGTCTTATACTTCTTCAAACAGTCTTCACTCTGTTTTGCTTTGCTTTGCTTGGTTAATCATATATGGGGTTTCTGAAAGTACTGAGTCTTCGGCTTCATCCACTTGCACGCTACCTTTCTTTTGTTTCAAGGCCATTTTAGATTTAGAAGCGTCCAAATGTACCTCCGGCAAGATATATATATATATATATATATTGTGAGCATTATTCATACCCTTCATATTCTCACATGTACATACTCATCATCACCTCTCTGGCCTGGGTTGTGGGGCAGAGACTCAACGAATAAAAGAAGTGTCTTGCGGCCTAAACGTTGCCTTACAAGTGGTGGAGGTGCTGTCCGGTCCCCTAGTCCTCTCTCCAGCGGTTCCTCGTGAGTTTCAGCTACAAAACATCCCTGGAGCTACGTTCGGGTCCCCGCCTGTACAACCAGCACACGGTCATGTCACGAGACGAGCAGAACAACGCGGCTCCATCCACCCAGCCTGCGCCCGTAGGTACGCCTACCTGGACTGTCACCACCCCTCAAAAGGATCCACCGATGTTCGCTGGCCTCCGCGGTGAAGACGTCGAGGACTGGTTGGACGAGTACGACCGTGTGAGTGCGCTTAACCATTGGCATGATTCTGCGAAACTGTCCCGCGTCCCGTTCTACCTGACAGGGGTTGCTAAGACCTGGTTTTTCAACCATCAGCTGGATTTTGCAGACTGGGCCACATTTAAGCAACAGCTTCGTCAGATCTTTGCGAACCCTGCTGTCCGTGCAGACATCGCCAAACGGAAGCTTGCTGAGCGTGTCCAGCACTCTGGCGAGTCTTACACCTCGTATATAGAAGATGTCCTCGCCCTTTGCCGCCGCGTCGACAGCTCGATGGCGGAGAATGACCGCGTTCGCCACCTGCTTAAGGGCATAGGCGCCGTGGCATTCAACGCTCTTGCTGCAAAGAACCCCCACCACGGTCGCGGATATCACCAGTACATGCCAGCGACTCGATGATCTTCATCTTATACGTTTGCAACCTGACACCGCTGATCTCAGGCCAACAAATGACAGTGAGCTGCGTGCTTTGATACGGGCCATGATCCGCGAGGAACTGCAACTACAGGCTACCTCGTCCTCTTTCGAGCTCCGTATGACGCCTTCTGGAGGCAATCTCCGCAACATCGTGAGGGAGGAACTAGCATCCATGACGTCGGCGCAAGCTCCAAGCCCGCATCCCGCACCAGCGCCAACCTACGCTCAGGTTGCTGCTCTCGCGTCACCTTCTCAGCAGTCACCGCAGCATGGGTCAACAACGCACGCTTCAATGAATGCTCTTGCACCAATGGCAGCACCCCCAGCCTTTCACCTCCTGGCGTCCGTCTCGTCCGATTTGCTATTATTGCGGAATCCGCGGCCACATTTCAAGGTTCTGCCGGCGACGTCAACAAGACGAAAGGCGCGGCTATGATGACTTCGAAAGGGATGAGTTTGCTGCTGTTCCACAACATCGCCGTGCATATCAACTTTACCAGCGTCGCTCACCATCTCCACAGCACTTCGATGCAGCCGGTACTTTCCGTCCCTCGCGCCGTCGCTCCCCATCGCCTATGCGCCGCTCCTCTTCTCCTCTTCGACCGGCTACCACGGCATCTGATCTTCGCCCGGAAAACTGAACAGTGCAGCTTCAGGAGGGGAAGCTGCATATAACGGACTGCTCCAAACTCCTCCGGAACGCCCCCACAAACGTACTTTCAGTGTGTGTTGAGGGTATATGGACTGAAGCCTTGGTGGACACGGGTGCATCGCTTTCAGTTATTCGTGTCGACTTGTGTTCCCGCCTGCGAAAAGTGAAGACACCATATGATGGCCCTCCCCTTCGCTGTGCTAATGCGGTTTTTGTTCGGCCCTCTGGTGTTTGCACAGCGCGAGTTTTTATTGAGGGCATCCTTCATCACATACAGTTTCTCGTTCTGTCCTCGTGTACTAACGCGCTCATTTTAGGGTGGGACTTTCTCTCCTCAGCTTCAGCCGTGATATCTTGCCGTCAAAGAGTCATTCACATGACAGATACTGCGTCTTCGCCTGGTAACGATGCTCACAGCCAGCGCTTCGTCACAGCTGATGACTGTTTCATTCCTCCAGGTAGTGAGCGTATTTTGACATTGACATCCGATAACATCATTACTGGGGATGTGTTCCTAGCACCGTCCGGACGCTACATCTCTGGCGGGCTTACCATTGCTCCTAGCCTGGTGCGGTTTCGCGATGGCAGAGCATTGGCTACGGCAGTTAACCCTACTTCTTTGCCTGTTGCGCTGCCCCAGGGCACCACTGTGGTTTGCTTTACAGACACCGAACCACTTTCTTTGGTGCCCCTTCACGCAGAATCGCCATCTCCCTCCGTGAGTACCGATGATCATGCTACAACAGCTGCTTTAACGGCTACAATAAATCCCGATCTCACGTCAGCACAAAAGCAAGAACTTTTAGGTGTACTCCAAAAACACAGCGCTGCATTTGATGCCAATTCAAAGCTCCTGGGCCGCACTTCCGTTGCCGTGCATCGCATTGAAACTGAAGGCGGTACAATCGTACGCCGCCGCCCATATCGAGTGTCTTCCGCTGAGCGGAAAATCATCGAGGAAAACGTTGCTGATATGCTCAAGCGAGACGTCATCCGGCCTTCGTCCAGCTCTTGGTCATCGCCTGTAGTGTTGGTCCGGAAGAAGGACGGTTCGGTGCGATTCTGCGTCGATTATCGAGCGCTTAATAAGATCACGCGCAAAGACGTCTACCCGATGCCACGAATAGACGACGCACTTGACACTCTCCAAGGCGCTGAATTTTTCTCCAGCCTCGATCTTCGGTCTGGGTATTGGCAAATACCTATGCACGAAGCGGACAAGGATAAGACTGCCTTTGCAACACCAGACGGGCTGTATGAATTCAACGTCATGCCTTTCGGTTTATGTAATGCCCCTGCCACGTTTGAACGCATGATAGACACAGTTCTACGCGGCCTTAAGTGGAAAACCTGTCTCTGTTATCTTGATGACATCGTCATTTTTTCTTCCACTTTTCGTCAGCATCTTGAGCGTTTGGACGAAGTTTTGACGTGTATTTCCAACGCTGGACTTCAGCTGAACACAAAGAAATGTCATTTTGCCAACAAGAACATCAAAGTGTTGGGTCACCTTGTCAGCAAAGATGGCGTTCGTCCGGATCCTGACAAGCTTACTGCCGTCATCAGCTTCCCTCGCCCAGAAAATCAGAAACACCTACGAAGTTTCCTGGGCCTGGCGTCCTACTTCCGCCGCTTCATCAGCCATTTTGCTACCATCGCGTCGCCACTGCACAAGCTGCTGACATCAGGATCTGCCTTCACTTGGAACGATGACTGCGAGCGTGCCTTTCAAGACCTCAAGCATGCATTAACATCCGACCCCGTTCTGTGTCACTTCGACGAGAACGCGCCTACCTGTTTGCACACGGATGCCAGTGGCCATGGCATTGGTGCAGTTCTTCTACAGCGGGATGGCACTTCACGAGAGAGTTATTGCGTATGCTAGTCGTGCTCTGACAGCCGCCGAGCAGAACTACTCGATAACAGAGCAGGAATGCCTTGCTGTCGTTTGGGCCATACAAAAATTTCGACCATACCTTTACGGACGCCACTTCACAGTAATTACAGATCATCATGCCTTATGCTGGCTATCGTCTCTGAAAAACTTGTCTGGTCGCCTGGGTCGTTGGGTGCTCCGTCTGCAAGGGAGTACGATTTTGATGTCATCTACAAGTCTGGCAAGAAACACCAAGACGCTGACGCTCTCTCTCGCTGCCCTCTGCCACTGTCATCGTCGAGAACGTCTGCTCATTGCTCGTCACATGGTCAAGACACTGACTCACCCCTCACTTTATCCCACCTAGCGGTTACCAACCCACTGGCTTCCAATCACTACGCCCACTTCGCCAGTCGCCAGCGTGATGATCCGTATTGCAACCGCATTATCCAGCGACTAAGTGGTAGATCGCCTCCTCCTAATGCCAGATTGCGCCGACAACTACGGCAATTTAAGCTCGACAACAATGTGCTCCATCGTTACGTTTACACTAGTGATGGACACCGCTGGGTCCCAGTCCTTCCGCGTTCGCTACGTCACCAAGTCCTCGAAGCCTTTCACGACGACCCGTGTGCAGGCCACTTGGGGTTCCACAAAACACACAACCGCATCAGGAGACGTTTCTTCTGGCCTGGCATCTCTACCTTTGTGGCCAAGTACGTTGCATCTTGCCCTCTGTGTCAGCGGCGGAAGCGACCAACTTCGTGTCCTGCTGGCCTATTACAACCGATCCCGTGTCCCGAGACACCTTTCGCCATCGTTGGGATCGACCCTAGTGGGACCTCTCCCCACCACGCCAGCAGGTCATCGTTGGATCGTGACAGCTGTCGATCATCTGACACGGTACGCAGAAACTGCTCCGTTACGTACAAGTTCTGCTTCAGACGTCGCCGATTTCTTTCTCAACGCCATTGTATTGCGCCACGGTGCACCTCGCGTCCTTCTGAGTGATCGCGGCAAGACCTTCCTATCTACTATCATAGAAAACCTACTGAGAACTTGTGGCACAGTACATAAGACAACGTCAGCCTACCACCCTCAAACGAATGGGTTGACAGAGAGATTTCATCGCACACTAGCAGATATGTTGTCGATGTACATTGGACCCAACCACGACAACTGGGATACAATTTTGCCTTTCGTTACGTTTGCCCATAACACCGCTGTCCAACGAACTACTGGCTACTCTCCTTTCTACCTCGTGTACGGTCGATCTCCAGCATTCACTATCGACGTCTCTTTCTTAAACATTCCAACTGACGCCTCGGCAACCATTTCAGAGCAGTTCGTCTCAAGGCTTGAGGAATGTCGGCAACGAGCTCGCCTTAATACAGAAGCCAGCCAGCAAGACCGCAAACAACGCTACGACAGCTCTCATCGCGACGTCTCCTTCAGCCCTGGGGATGAAGTGCTGCTTTGGACGCCCATTCGCACTCCAGGATTGTGCGATAAGTTTCAGTCACGCTTCATCGGACCCTATATAATAAGTGAACAAACTTCACCAGTGAACTATCGTGTCACTCCCGTCGAACCTTCTTCGGATCATCGTTTTCGTGGTTCTGAGGTTGTTCATGTTTCGCGCCTGAAGCCGTTCGTCCGACGTCCCGTTTCCATCTAAGACGCGGCCGGGCTGGCCGCTAGGCCACGGGGGGAAATTAGTGTGAGCATTATTCATACCCTTCATATTCTCACATGTACATACTCATCATCACCTCTCTGGCCTGGGTTGTGGGGCAGAGACTCAACGAATAAAAGAAGTGTCTTGCGGCCTAAACGTTGCCTTACAATATATATATATATATATATATATATACATATATATACATATATATATATATATATATATCTATATATATATATATATATATATATATATATATATATATATATATATATATATACGCTTCTAAAAAACTGTTTATTGGTGACGTTTCGATCGGAGACCGATCTTCATCAAGATCGGTCTCCGATCGAAACGTCACTAATAAACAGTTTTTTTTTAGAAGCGTATATATATTTTTCCTATTTTGTTCTACGGCAACCGAAGCCAGACTCTTCATAATCTACGTATAATTATATATCTATCTATCTATCTATCTATCTATATATATATATATATATATATATATATATATATATATATATATATATATATATATATATATATATATGAGAACTAACAAACAAAGATGCCAAGGAAAGTATAGGGGACGCTATTAGAAGTAATTGTAATGTAATTGTGAAGAAAAGTGGACGAAAAAGATAACTTGCCACTGGCAGGGACCGAACCTGCGACCTTCGAATAACGCGTCCGATGCTCTACCACTGAGCTGCGGTGGCGGTCATCCCTCCGTCCACTTTATAGGGTCATGCGTTAGGGTCGCGTCACTTTGACTGCGATAGGAACAACATAGACATCTTATCCTTCAAACTTGAGTTAACCGGAGCTTGACACTCTTGGCGGGTTTTTGGCATCGACTTCGGTGGAGAAGGCGGAGCGGACGCAGACTAGTGCGGACGCCACCGCATCGGGCTCCACAGTTTTGATGTGTTTTTCGGGTGTACCTCCTCAGCATCCGGAAAAGATTGATATCACTGCATTCAAGACATCAAGCGGAACCAGTGGATACCAAAGTTTTGGACCTGGGACTGTTTTTCACGCCACTACGTTTCTAAGAAGACTTCCACGCCGTAGCGGCAACGCTAAGCCTACCAGCGAGTAGGGGAAGCGGCCGCTTCAACGCGGGAACGCCGATGGCGTGCCTGCAACAGACGGTGCCGACGGCGAGCGTCCCGACAGCATCGGCGGCTGCTGGGGCGGTGCAAGTGAACGCGACGAGGAGCACGACATCGATGCGGCCAGCTAACACCTCCGAATACGAGCGCGACAGCATGGATTGCCAAAACGCCGATACACCGGTGCACAGTGGCCAACGTGACCCCCGAACGCCCATGAAAGGACAAGCCGGAAACCCAGCCGGGGATGAGGACGGCTGGCAAACGGTGCTAACGCTACGCCAGAAGAAAGCCTTGGCCCAAGGCAAGAAACTGAAAGCCAACGTCGTAGAAAACGAAGGCAACGCCAGCCAGCCGCAACTTTCACAGGCGACGCCCACCGCCCGACGGAAACCGTTCTCCTGGAAACTGCCACCGCTACCGAAAGAGGACTTTAAAGTGGTGATTCGCCCGCATCAGGGACTACCACTGAAAAACTTTACAAGCCCGCAACTCGCTGAAGCCGTCATTACAGCCTGCCGAGGCCAAGTAAGTGGCGACAAATTCCTTCTGCGCCTAAAGCCAGGGTCCAACATCTTTATTGTGTCAACGCCGGACCAAGCCACGGCGGACCACATCCGTCGCATAACGGAGCTCAGAGTTCATGGAAGAACACATGCCGTTAATGCATACGTGGCCACTGGGGAAGGTACTGGCAAAGGTGTAATACACGGCCTAACCCCCTCACACACCTGCCGAAACGCTGAGGGCGAACCTACGAATCAGCACGCAAGGAGTTGAGATCCTGAGAGCACGAATGCTCGGCGATACCAAAACTGCAGTCATTACCTTCTACGGGCCAATCATACCACGATATGTATATTACATGGGTGGTGAGTTGCCGTGTTACCCGTATAAGAGCACTATTCAATTCTGTTACGCCTGCCGGCAAACCGGACACCGCACAGACGTTTGCCCGCAGCCTGATCTGCCAGTGTGTCGCAAATGTGGCATGCAAGAACCCCCGGCAGACCACGATTGTCTCCCCAACCTGCACCTCTTGTGGGGGAGAACACTTAGCTGGAGAAAAGGAATGTAAGAGAAGACTGAAGCCCCACACAATGTTTCGGCGTGTCCGCAAGGACATCCAGCCAGAACCCTTGGAAAAACACAGCCAAGCAGTCACCACCACGACAAAGATGGCTCAGCTCAGACGGCTCAGGAAGACTCGGGGGACGAAGACGAGGAATGGCCTTCGCTGCACCCAGAAAAAGTCAAGAAAAAACCCGAGGGGTCGGTCACCATCGAGGTCACTTATGAGGGACAAAGAAGCCCAAGGCGACATCACGCTCCCAATCCCGGTCAAGATCCGGGCGAAGAGATGCAGACATCGGTACTGCCAACCCCAAAAACCTCACTCCTTGCAGCTCAATCATAAGTCCAGGGCTCCAGGAAACACGGCGGAGAACGTCGACCATACAAAGCGTGGGCTGCGCGGGGGCGGCTTCAACCGGGGCTCCCATAACATCAAATCCGGAGTACCAGAGGGTCTTAGCAGAAAATCGCATGCTCAAACAAACGCCAGACGAAATCAAACAGGAAATGGCTGCCTTAAGAGGACACATTAACCAAACGGCTAAAGTAGAGCAACCGAAAGCCATAGAAGCGGAAGAAAAGCTTCCTTCTTCTCAAAATCCGATAGAAGCGATGCTACAGCAAATGATGCAGCAAATGCAGGGCATGTGAATTTTCAGAAACAATTACATAACGATTTTCACAAATTAAAAGAGCAGGTCGATGAGCTAGCCACTTGTCAAAGACAACTAAATCGTAAGCGTGCCGCAGATAGTCCAAACGCACCCACTTCGAAAAGCCAAACACGGAGTAGTCTCTGACTCCATGGATGCGGGGAGTGATACAACCCATGGCCACTAATCAGGCAAAAATCAACGACACCGTTGAAATTTGGCAGTGGAATTGTCGCTCTTTCCAAAAACAAGGCGGCGGCCCTACAATGCTACATAGACAAGGCGATTGTTAAGCCGGACATTATATGCCTACAAGAAATTGGGCAAATGCACTGTTAAATTGCGCGACTACTATACGCATTACAATTGGATTATTCGAAGATCGCGACGCTGGTTAAAGAAGAGATCGCTTCGAACGTTAGGTACGCCCCGAGAACTGAAACACAACACCATATAGTGGAACTCCTTCCAACAAAGAGATGTGCCAAAACCCTCATAATAAATATCTATAGCCCACCTAAAGAAACAGGCACGGATTTCGCGCCTATAATTACCCACGCCATAGGGAACCTGAGAGGAAAGACAGACTAATCCTCGTGGGCGACTTTAATGCCCCCCACACAAACTGGGATACAAAAGAGATTCCCCAAGGGCAAATTACTTGTTCATGCCGTAGAAAGTACAGGCCTACAGCTGGAAACGCTGCCCCCCACTCCTACTAGGACAGGCAATAGCGTAAGTGCCGAT
>JALIZH010031254.1:12500-18765 GCA_030522465.1 Rhipicephalus appendiculatus | reverse complement strand
GTTCTTTAGGCTCACCGAGACCTTGTGTGTGTGTGAGGTGCAGAGATCCATCTAAGCATCTCGTGCACCAACGGCTCAATTACGTAATTCTATTGCGATTGGAATTTGATAGCCACTCCCGGCTGCTTTCTGCCGTCGCGCTCCATATATATATATATATATATATATATATATATATATATATAATACCAACCAAGGGCCCCCCTCCCCTCCCGAAATTTTTTTCATCCTGTTCTCCACTACAGAATTCTGCAACAGCAGTTCCGAGGAGCCCAAGTTTTGAGAGTATTTAGATATGTGCACGATTTCTTAACACTTTTACAGTACGGTGCTTCGGGGGTTGCATTCGGAGTTGTCACATATTGTCAGAAAATTTTGAAGAACCTCTTTCCCCCCCTTGTCATAACACATGAAATTTCACACTAGAATTCCCTCCGGTTCAGTAAAAAGAGCGAATGCACGCATATTCAACAAAGCATTTCATAGAAGCACAGGTACGCATTTTACTTGAAGGCTGTACCACCTCCATATTGAAATTTGGTGCGGGACCGAGCAAGGGCCCCCCTCCAGGCTTGTCCGATTATCTTTAAGCGGTATATTTTACGGTATATAAAAGCCACAAAGAAAAATAATTCCTCTCGCTCAGCGGTGCGCGGCGTTCGACGGCTCAGCCACCAAAGCGCACGTCCGTCAGCATACTAACGGCGAGGTATTTATAGATTTATATACACCATTTATTGCTGGCGCTACGCCGATCTCGGTGGCTAATCAGCGTGTTGTCTATATTACAAGCACAAGGAAGATGGCGTGATGGGTGGCCTTGAGAGGTAGGTACCCCACTTGTTGCGATGCGTACGCTCGTCTATGGCGTGTACTTTGCCCTACGGGGCGTGGTCGCCCGAGCGCGCGCGCTTATCTCGTAATAGGGGCGGTTTGTACGTCTTGTGGTTTTACCGGAAAGATTGCGTTAAAGTTACAGTGCGCACGATGGCCACTTCCCTCGCTACAGAGGCCCCGTTTGCGAAAGGAGCACACTGTTAGAACACAGTGAAGTAACAACTGTGGCACTTGCTAGTTCGCGCTCGACCTGTGTATACCTGGGCGAACGTTTCGTGCATCCTTTCTGTTTGAGCAGCGCGTTACGTGTCGCGCTGTGAACGCTGTTAGTTCGCGCTCGTCCTCTGTATATTCTTTTCGTGTGTCCTTAGTGCTTGAGCAGCGCGCTGCACGGTTCGATCTGCTTGGCGTTGTTCGCGTGACATACCAATTTTTTTGCTATCGCATTCAATGTTTTGCCCTCGCGGAGAAACTGCGACTTTTTTTTAGAGTAGCCGACAAAGCCCTGCTTGCTATAACGCAAAACTATTCTGTTCGGTATCGATAACCTTTTTATGAGGCCAAATGTATGCCCCCGCCCAGGTCTGTAATAATTTCTGAAGAGCACAATTGGAAGTTCATATTGTACAGATAGTGAACCCCTCGCTTTTGAGCATAGCTCGGCACACTCACTCATGAGTGCACTCAACTCACACTCACTCACACTCATTTGAACGTGGTGAGTTGAGTATGAAGTGAGTACTCATGCGTGTGAGTGGACGTGAGTGTGAACGTGAGTGAGAACTCATGAGTGTGAGTGGTCGTGAGTGAGTGCTCATGAGTGTGAGTGGACGTGAGTGTGAACGTGAGTGAGTGCGAAGGCTGAAAAAAATTGTGGTGAGTGAGTTTGAGTGAGCACTCCCTTACAGTGCCGACCTATGGAGCTCGGCACACTCACTCATGAGTGCACTCAACTCACACTCACTCACACTCATTTGAACGTGGTGAGTTGAGTATGAGTGAGTACTCATGCGTGTGAGTGGACGTGAGTGTGAACGTGAGTGAGAACTCGTGAGTGTGAGTGGAGGCGAGTGTGAACGTGAGTGAGTACTCATGAGTGTGAGTGGACGTGAGTGTGAACGTGAGTGAGTGCGAAGGCTGAAAAAATTGTGGTGAGTGAGTTTGAGTGAGTACTCCCCTTAAAGTGCCGACCTATGCTTTTGAGTGTGTGTGGTGTGTGCGAATGTGTGTGTGTGCCTGCGTGTGTGTGCGCGTGCGTCTGTGTGTGTGTGTGTGTATGTGTGTGTGAATGTGCAAATGTGTGTTTGCGTGCGTGTGTTTAAGCATGCGTGTGAGTTATGTTGCGTGCGTCTGCGAATGTGTATTTGCATGTGTGCGTGCGAGTGTGTGTGCGAACGTGTGTTTGCGTGCGTGTGTGTATGTGTGTTTGCGTGCGTGTATATGTGCAAGTGGGAATGTTTGCGTGTGTGTGTTACATGTGTGTGTGTGAGTGTGCGCACGTGCAAACACACTCACGAGTTCTGTGTGTTTGCGTGCGTGTGTCTGTGTGAGTTTGCACATGTGTTGTAGCGTACACTTTTGTGCGCTACAAGTAAACAAAATCGACGAAGAAAACAATACGGAACAACACAAGCGCGAAATGTGTTCGCGCTTGTGTTCTCCCCGTATCGCTCTCTTCGTCGATTTTGTTTACTTGTAGCGCACAAAAAGTTTACATTATGTACAACCAACTGGCCGCTACCCTGGCTCTTCTAGTGCTGTAGCGCCTCAGCATGCGGCGCCCGTCAAGGAAGAAGTTGGCTTTCGGCCCCACGGCGGGTGCAGCGCGATAATAATAAAGTAGTTTAAAAACTGAACGCTATCAGGGGCTCGATTTTTCTCGTATTAGCTCCGACAGTTAATGGCGACCCGGTGAAGAACACGCAGCCCCAACCATTCCGCGTGGATCCCGCCGGCTCTTCCACCCTTCCTACCGATCCTGACGCCCAAGAACACGCCAGACCTAGCGGTGCTGTAGTGGCTGCGTTTCAACATGTCAACATGCCACCATTTTGGCCCAACAGCCCCAGCATGTGGTTCCTGCAGGCCGAGGCGAACTTCCATCTACGGCAAATCACCAGCCAACAGACCACTGGCATCTGGTGTGCTCGTTACCTCCGGACGTAGCCAAGACTTAGCTAATATTATAGGATCGCCGCACCCGATCCATACCTTCGACACGTTGAAGGCAGCTATCGTTTCCCGCATGTCTTAGTCCTAACACAGCGGACTCCAACAGCTCATCACGACTACAGAGCGCGGTAACCATCGCCCATCACAGCTCCCGCGACGGATGCGCCAGCTGCTTGCCGGGCCCTCCACCCCTCCGGAACGCAAGCTGTTACGTGAACTGTTCCTCCAGCGCTTACCTCAGAGCATGATGCCAGTCCTCGCGGCTGCTACACCACCGCCACCGGCCACCGCTAGAGACCCCACATTCGCCCCCATCGAAAACCGTTTGGACGCCCTTGTCAGACGTCTCGATGAATTTGTACCTTTGCATCACCAACCGTCATCCAGGTTCCAGTCCCATAGTCACTCCTCGACGTCCTCACGTTCTCCGGCGCTTCGGCCAGCCGACGCGCCCCAGGACTGCTCATCCTCGAGCGTGTGCTGGTACGAGTGCCTTTGCTCAAAAGTGCTATCGCGCATGCTCCTGGTCGTCAAATGCGACGACGGCAGGAAGTGATACTGGTCGAAATTCATGCCGCCTCTTCAACGTTTCTGATAAGATCACTGTCGTTTGCTTCCTAATTGACACAGGAGACCAGGTTAGCGTCATACCGGTCTCGTGTGCACATCGCTGTCGCAACGAACTGACCTGCCCACTCCAAGCGATCAACAACTCTGCCATCCCCACATATGGACAACGCTCTCTTACACTTGTCCTTAGACTACGCCGCACGTTTCGCTGGATTTTCATCCTCGCTGAGGTCTCGCAAGCTGCTCTTAGGGCTGAGTTCCTCAGTTTTTTTAGGGGCGAAGCTCCTTAGGGCATAGGCTAGTCCGGCGTCATCCTGCGTCGTTGTCGTCGTCGTAGCCACCCCTGTGCGATGACGATGCCATCACAGCACAGCACATGCAATGTACCCACTATGCGTCATAACGATGACGCTGATGACGATGACGATTGCGATGCCATACAACACATTGCATCGCGATATGGTCTCACATGCATATCCTTTGACCCCATGCAATCAACCACCATCCGAGGAACCTGAATCGATCTCGTCTTTACAAACTTTCCACTATGACCCATCCAGGAACCGCTCTCCCTCCATTTCACCGACCATAAAGCCGTTATAATGAAGGGGGGAACGGAAGCCACGGCTTATGTAAATGGGAACCACGACCAACAAAGAAACGTAAAAAAAACGGAAAATCACCGCTCACGAATAAAATATAAATTTCTTTTATATATAAACACAGTGTTTGTCACGTCCTTGATGATGTACTGGGCGAATTTCACGGAAGATTCACGGTTTACCGATGAACCTCCGGAGCTTCGCCCACTCATCATCATTCACTCCGTGGATATGCTGTGATTTTTTTTTCAAAATTGCTGTGCACATGCATGCGCATCGCATCAAAAATATTGGGAAGATCCCACGTACTTGGGAATCGATGTTATGCGAAACATGCGGAGGGAAGGTAAATGCGCTGTAATTTTTTTTATTGAGGGGAGACGTTACGAAATGACGCCAAAGATATGTACAAATGTTGTACGCACAGACATATGTTGAACCGTCGCATATGTTTTCGATAACCAGTTCTTTACAGTTGCGTAACGATGCCAACAGCAACATGGGTATTAGAAACACCAGAAGCGGTAAGCTGATATGTAGCGCTTGTGCTCGCGAGGATGGTAGCCCCAGGCACAGCAACATAAATCAACTTCAGGCGATTGCGCTTAAGTACAATTGACGTTAACCCGACGTGACGACTGTATCATAGGACTACTGTGTAGTGTTCGTAAATTGGATAGCCAGCACTGAAACCACGATTGACGTTTCATGTACATGAGGTTCTATTTGAAAAAGCAGTTCCTAGACCTGGCGTGGCTTTATGCTAAAATACTTGATTGCAACGCAGAATGTTGGGATTCGATTCCTGCTGGGACCCTGACATTTATTCATTGCATTCGTTGGGTCAACGCTGTGATGTCAGCTTTAACAAAGAAAGCTGTATATGGCTAGAAGCAGGGTTGCCGTTGGTGGCTACTTTGCGCCAAATTGGCTACTTTTCGACCCCGTCTGGCGACACAAATTTGCAGTTGGCGCCATGGCTATTTTCTGGCTACTTTTAAAGCGTTGATTTGGCGCAATAAGTAGCCATATTTTTCTAGTTTTTGCAGAAAAAGCACATTGTTTTAAGCTTTTCTCTCGCTTCAGCGCATGCGTACGGTCGTCCTCCAGCCCCCAGTAGGCTGGTGCGAATCGAGGCACCCTTACGCAACGCTTAGCGCGTCTCCAAATACGGAGTGGCGAAGTTGCGTGCATGGTAACGAACACGTGGCCAGCTCGGTGCTCAAGCTTCCCGCCATCTATTGTGATGCTGCGCGCAAGTTTTACGAATAATTCTGATGCGCAGTGCGTGTTCTCTTGTAAATGGGAAAACAGACATCTGCAACAGAATTTAGCTGGCCTGTTCGCCTACAACCAGAATTTCGTCTGCAGCTTCAACGAAAATCTGTTTCAAATTTACATGTTCCTTCTGACTTGCTGGCTGGAATATTCTAATATAACTTTGTGTCTGGCAACAACTCATATTTTCTACATAAAATATATGCACGCGTAATGAATTTATCATAATTCGTCCACTTAATTTATTTCCAACTTATCGGTGGCTTTCTAAGGTATTATTTATTGATCAATACTAAAGAATTTGCTCATAATACCACTTCTGTTCCACTTGGCTACAAATTTGGCGATAATATTAAATGGCATGGCTACTTTTGGCTACTTTTAGCTTGAGTTCTGGCTCCTTTTCAAGTCCACCCAGCGGCAACCCTGCCTAGGAGAAACGAAAAAAATTACACAATCTCCCGCTGAAGGGAACCATGTGTAGATGTGAAGGAGCGGGCGCTAACGCTTCCACTGGCGGCGGCGTTGACGCTGGCGCTCATCGCAGCGTTGCGCAGGAGAAAACGGGGGAGGCGCAAAGCACGCAGTGATGGAGCGGTGTTTCCTACAGGGAACATGCCAATTGCTGCTAATGGGCATTGAGAGACAGAAGACTCCGACTGGACACAGAGACCCGCAGTCCGCTTTTAGTTAACGCGCACGCTGCGAATTTTTTTATTGTTGAACAACGCACAGGAGAAATCTGCCACCGGCAGCACCTTACAGGTCAAGATCCAGTGCCATATATACGGGGTGGCCAGTGAACG
>JALIZH010031254.1:0-7500 GCA_030522465.1 Rhipicephalus appendiculatus | reverse complement strand
CGCCTCGTGCGTGGTTCATTACCCCTTATGTTCTGTGAATGCTTATACGCACATCCCACGAAGCGAGAGTGTGACGCTAAATTTTCGCATGGTATAAACTTTCATGATGTCCACAATCCTTCGTCTCGGCTTCGCATCTTGTCCTAGGAATGGCTTTGATTCAACTACCACGAAGTTCAACGAAATCTTAGAAAGTGTTCTTTTACATTTGTTTTGCACCTCTATTCTTAAGGTTCTGAAATATTCTTCTTAAGCAAACGCTGGTGTTAAGCCCAGTGAATAAGACACTTGTGTTCGGAGCGTGGGACCCGGATTCGCAACTCAGCACCGCCGAGAAAATTTATTCTGTTTTATACATATATTTTTGATAGCGATGATGATATTGGCGATGGCGAATGGATGGAGAGCACGTTAGGCGGGCATAGAAATGCTCGCGAATTGCATAAAAAATAATACACTACGAACGTAGTTGGTCTGGAACAGGAATAGAGGAGAGTAAAAGAAAAAATACTGCGTACAATGCACTAGAATTTTCTGAACTAATTGAAGTGGCTCCTAGGAAATGCAAACACTCGAATGGAGTAAAGAAATTTTCAGATTTAATTTCGATTCCTAAATTTATGTGACCCGGTTACATAAACGTCACGAATGTGTTTATCTTCAACCCGCCTCGGAGCACAGCGATTATGCGCCTGCCCTGTAAATTTGCAAGACGCGGACACATTCACCACGGTGCCGCAATTAGAATGTTTGTAGGGCCCGCCTGCTTATCACAGCGGCATTATTGGGGTCACCAGTGTGCTGCTGCTGCAGCTACAGGGCACACTTTAATCGAAGGAGTGAGCAGGGTTTAGGGAGAGCAATGCTGCACCGCAGCGCATCCCCGTTCTTGCCATGTGGCATCAGAGAACCTCGGCCGCCATTATCGTCAGGAACCTGCAGGGCCATAACTATACAAAAGGATCAGGCCCGACTGACGAGAAATATGTGGCTTACTTGGCGTCCTCCTATGATGAAATTTGGGGGGGGGGGGGGGGGGAGGGGGAGGGGTTGGCCCCCTGCCTTCTCTCTGCGCTCGCCTATGCTTATTCGTCAAGACGTAGACACTGTGTGTGGGCCTGAACCTGAAAAGAAATATAGTGGGGAAACACTTCATCAGATATAGTACTTACCACACGAGAAGGTGCATATTTGTTGCCTTAGCGTATTTAGTTGTTCTATATTGTTTCACTTTATAAATTTAGGTAGAGTAGAGAGCGTAGCGGGCCATTGGTATACATATTGAAGACAGATGTCGCTACAAACAATCCTAATCACTATATTAGTGGTCTCCAGCGTACGAGATGTGGTAAGACAAAATCAGCATCAGCAGGTGTAGCTGTCAGCGAAGTCCGGGAGGGCTTAAACAAATCAACCTCCCGGCCTTCCTCTTCATCTCTCTCTCTCTCTCTCTTAATCAAGTCCTGGATAACGCACGCCCTTTAGGCGGGACGCTGCAAAACTCAAAAGAACTACCGGCTAAAGTAGGCCTTCGGAGAGGAGTTAGCCGTGATAAGTTATATAAAAAACGTCCACCCTGCATCGCCGCCTCATAGACCGCCTGCAGTATTAGTAGCGTGTGGCTGTTTGCCGGTAGACCACAATCCCGGCTAAGCTCAGCGTATGCTAGAGATGGGTCGCTCAGGAGCGAGCCGGATCTTTTGAGCGGCTCTTCTAAAAGAACGAGTGATCCGCGGCGCAGTAAAAGTGAGCCGCGGTTCTTCGGGAGACGGCTCGCGGGGCCGACGGAGCGGCTCTCTGAGCCAACTGAGCCAAGTGAGCCGTGGTTCTCTCTCGCTCCCTGCTCTTTCTCGCTCAGTAAGCGGTGGCTCTCTCTCGGTCAGTGAGCGGTAGTTCTCACGTTCTCTCTCGCTCTCTGAGCGGTGGCTCTCTCTCACTCAGTAAGCAGCGGTTCTATTTCGCTCGCTGAGCGTCGGATCTCTCTCACTCAGCAAGCGGCGGTTCTCTTTCGCTCGCTGAGCGTCGGTTCTTTCTCGTTCAGTGATCCGTGATCCGTGTTGAACCAACGCCACCAGGCGTTGTTAGTTGGACCAGTTGAACCGCTCCGTTTCGCGTTCTGTTGGCTCTTTTAGATGTGAAGCATCTTATGGCGAAGCTTAATCCGGTGGTGGTGGTGGTGGTGGTGGTGTGCCGCGTGCCCACCCCTTACTACGCATGCGCAAACAGTTAAAAAAAAATAAAAATAAAAAACCTCCTCTCCCCTCTCTCTCCTCTAGGCATCCCTCCCCGCGGCAACCACACCCACACTGCGCATGCGCCTCCCTTCCTCTCTCCCCTCTTACACTCCCCCCTCTCTCCATCCCTGCCCGCGGCGTCTAACTCCCCCCTGCGCATGCGCGTCCCCCCCCCTCTCTCTCCTCTCCTACGCTCCCCCCTCTCCCCTCTACGCATCCCTGCCCACGGCGTTCACACTCCCACTGCGCATGCGTGTCACCCCCCTCTCTCTCCTCTCCTACGCTCCTCCCTCTCTCGCCTCGAGACGCCGACGCAGGCAGCGTCTGCTACCGAGTTTCTTGGTTGAAAAAAACCGACTGCTCGCGCTGCACAACCGTTCACTGGCCATCCCGTATATATAGCAATGGATCTTGACCTCCAAGGTGGTGCCGGTGGGGAGATTTCTCCTGTGCGTTGTTGAACAATAAAAATTCGCAGATTGCGCGTTAACTAAAAGCGGAGTGCGGGTCTCTGTGTCCAGTCGGAGTCTTCTGTCTCTCATTGCCCATTAGCAGCGATTGGCATGTTCCAGTAGGAAAAACTGCTCCATCACTGCCTGCTTTGCGCCTCCCCAGTTTTCTCTCCTGCGCAACACTGCGATGAGCGCCAGCGTCAACGCCGCCGCCAGTGTAAGCGTTAGCGCCCGCTGCTTCACATCTACACATGGTTCCCTTTAGCGGGAGATGGTGTAATTTTTAGCTCAGCCGTCGGGCGTGTTTGTTTTTTGTTTTTTGTTTTTTTTTCTGTCGTTCAGTGCTTTCAGCATGTCCCATTTAGCAGTATGACCATGGATTAAGACCGCTCCGTGATGCCGCTTAGCGTCGGTGAAAACAAAGTGGGTCTCAACGTCCACCGGACACATCCCACCAGACTAGGACGTGTCAGGGAAATGACGGGGCACGAAATGAGACCACCCACCTCTCGGCGCAACAGTTATCCTATTTGAACCTAGGAGGCTAAAACTAGAGGCCCATCTCATTAGGACGAGCAAGCAGACCAAGCAGCGCTACGCCTTACACCAGCTAGACTAGACCTCCACGCACGAACAACATTCCAAAGTGCATGAGCGACAACTATATACTTATTGCACGCATTTTCCGTTATTATGCCCTTCTAATCTAACGAACACCTTCCCCGTCCTACTAAACTAAATACCTTATCCCCCCACTTCATTCTATGCCGCTTCCGGGCAGTGACCGGTACCCTATTTCACAACCATGCAGGTACAGGCACCCTAGTTCAGAAGGTAGAGGGCTGTGACCGAAACTGTACTACACTCGGTCGTTTCTACTCTTCCAGTGAGCTTTGGGAACCAACGCTGGCAACAGCTATCGCCAATTAACATCCGTTTGTGGTGTTAAGGGCCGCAAAAGCAGGATGTGCTTGATGTGTTTTATACAAAATACTACTACCCAATGCTTTTTACCGCAATAAATACGTTTGCTCAATTTTTCTCACTATCTTTTGAATTTTAAGGAGACTAGATAGTGCCTCCTGGTGATTCGCTACTTTAGCTACCATGATGTGCGCAAGGCAGCAGTCGTCATGGAGCAAATCCTGATGTTTTGATCTGACAGATGGAGAATTCCGCGCCAGAGATCACAGGTGGTAGTTTTCGCGCCTCGCAACGGGCGTTCAGACGGGCAAGCATTTGTGTAATGAGACCCCAAATACTTCAGCAGAAAACTTTCGGACATATTTCTTGCCCTTCGCCAACAGCGGCAGTAGTTCTCTACTCCAGGAGCAATATGAGGCGGCCTCCTAAGCGGACTGTCTATTTCATCGCGTTGATCGATTCTGAGAGGTGGTGGCGATTGGCAGGGCTACGCCCGCTCCCCGGCTGTGCCCGCTCAACGCGCTGAAAGGTACAGTTTATTAAGAGGACTCTGGCAAGACAGCCTCCTACGTTTTCTTATGGAGCTAGACCCTATAAACATTATGTTTCTCAAGAAGTTAGCCGGAATTCGCCCCCCGGCCAACTGGGAAGTTGTACGTTGGCCCGAGTGTTATGAAATCACAATAAAAACTTCAGACAGCTTTACACTAACGGCGCGAAGTCTCACCGAGTAGCGGTGCTGCGCGGCAATACTTGTTTCTATTTATTAAATGCGAAGCATTTCTTTGCGTACTGTAAGCACTTTTGCGTTTCTACCTACGTATCTATCTATCTATCTATCTATCTATCTATCTATCTATCTATCTATCTATCTATCTATCTATCTATCTATCTATCTATCTATCTATCTATCTATCTATCTATCTATCTATCTATCTCTATCTAACTATCTATCTATCTATATAGCCGCCTACGTCTGGGTGCTGTCGTGATCGCCACCTTAACTTCGCGTACACCAAAATTTGTACCGGGCGAGTAAGAGGTATTGACGAATATGTCTGGCTGGTCATGACATGAATAACGTGAAAATCTTGTCGCGTACATCGTCAAACCGTTTCTTGCAGACAGGTATGGAACATACCCGTTTATCACGTACGGGCCGCGGTATGCGGGTATGGGCCACAGTTGTTTGACAATTTATATCTACCCAGAAACGGCGATACCGACATTAGTTGTTTTTTTTTAATGTGAGAACGTTAAGAAAAACTGACTTCGGCAGCGTTGACCCGACTAATGCAAATAATAAATATCAAGATCCCAGCAGGAATCGAACCCAAGCATTCTGCGTGGCAATGAAGCAGGCCCGTAGCCAGGGGGGAGGCCTAGCTCCCCCCCCCCCCAAGAAATTCGGATTGAGGGGGGTGCGTTACGGAGAAAAAGTAATGAAAATAGGGGGTTTTCTGGGGTTTTCAACAGGAGCCCCCCCCCCGAAAAAAAAATTTCTGCCTACGGGCCTGCAATCAAGTATTCCACCGCAGAGCCACGCCAGGTCTGGGAACTGCTTTGGAAAATTACCCCATGCAGGCGCAATGTTGGTGAAACGTCAAATGCTGTTGCAGTGCTGCTTGTCTAATTTTATAAGCAACACATGTGTACTCCTATGAGGCAAGCGTCATGTCGGGTTAGCGTCAGTTGTATACTTAAGCGTCATCCATTGTAGTTGGTTCACGAAGAATTATCCAGGGCTACCATCCTCGCCAGCACAGTTGCTACATATCAGATTACCGCTTCTGGTGTAGGTAGTACCCATGTTCCTCTTGGCATCGTTACGCAGCTGTAAACTGGTTATGGGAAACATACACGACTGTTCAAGATATGTGTGTGCGTACAACATTTGTATATAACTTTAACATCATTTCGTAACGTTTCGCTCAAAAAGAAAATTACAACCCAGTCACCTTGCCTCCGCATGCTTCGCATAACATCGATTCTCGTGGTACTTGGGATCTGCCATTTTTTTCTATGTCCGTTTGGATCTCTTTTTCTTTCTATTGCTTTCTTTCGCTATCTATTTCTTTCTACTTCTTTGTTTCGCTATCTTTTTTTTCTTTGCCCTTCTTGCTCGTTATATCGATTTTGTCTTTCTTCCATCTGTCTATGTCTATTTCTCGTTTCCATTTCCTTTATTTTCCTTTCTTTCTCACTCTTTATTTCTGTCTTTATTTGATTATCTCTTTCTTCCTCGTCGTTATTCCCTTTCTTTCTCTCTATTTCTTCCTTTTTTCTGTGATGTGATTTGTTGATCCTCTCCATCATTGCCTCCTCCTGACCCTCACATCTCTGCATCTCTCCTCCACTTCCCTTTCCAACCCCCCGCGCAATACTGTACTATACAAGGCTATGTTATGCTATGCTTGCGTGCCGGGATTACGCAGTGGTTATTTAGATGAGTTCGAGTCCGGAGTGAGTTCGGTTGAGAAAAGTTCCAGTGGGTCTGACTCCGAGTAAGCCCTAAGCAAAAAATATGTCTTTTTTTTTTTTTTTTTAGTGAGTCTGAGTGAGCTCCACATTTTTTTTTTTTTTTTGCCGAGCGATTGTTCTATCTAGTCATTTTCAGTGCTATCAGCCTTAAGTCAACTCAAGTTTATACTAATGTCCCCTCGTGCGTATTTGAATGCACTATCGTTTACACGTCAGCTCAAAATTTATTGACGATATCCGTGATATATGGACGGGGGGTGCCTTGAATTCCCTCCGTAAAGTTTTACGGTATGTTCTTGATAAAAATAGCTTGTGTGAATCGTGTCTCAATAAAAATTTCGTTACTGGATTCCAACTACTAATAACGTGTATTTGACGCTACGAGACCAAAAGGTACCACGTAGAACAACGATAATCTGAGAAATTGGCATTAAAGAGCCCTATTTTGAGCGAAAAGGCTAATTATATGAACAAGGTATTGTATTGACTCACTCAGACTCGGATCGAGCCGCGAATCTGCATTTGATTGAGTCCGACCGGGCAATGTTTGGGTGAGTATGAGTCCAAGTGACTGATGTAGAGAAAAATTGCAGTGGATCTTAGTCCGAGTGAATCCGGCAGAAGAAAATTGTGGTGAGATTGCGTCCGAGTGAGCTCTAAGCGCAAGAAAGATTTCTTGGGTAAGCCTGAGTTAGATTCACTTTGCCGGTCTATATTCAGGCATGACGTCCGCGGTTCCCTGCTCGCTCGCTCGGTTAAGGGGAGGTAGAAGTGTGGTCGACGGCTGTTGAACGTGGTGCGGGTGAGCAAAGGTCGGAAGGGACAAATGGCGTGCAGTTTCCTCGCGCACGCATGACTTCACTTTTGCGAGCAACGCGGACTAGTCAGATATGGCCGAAAAGCCACGGAACTCTGCGTCGCATGGTCGAGAGTGACGAGTCAGCGACCGCTGCCGGCGCAGCTTTCCGAAGCTGATATCGTGATGTCGTGAGACTCCGACATGGTCGCGTTGGTTTTATTCCACAAGTCTAGGATGTATTCGATGTAACTGGTCAAATATTAAGCGGCCTACTAAGCTGGTTCGCGTAAACTGTGTTCTGCTTGCAGCTTACGAACGGCAAGGCCGCCAAACACATCGGTAATTGCGGTCTTGAAATCGGACCAAGGAGCAAAATCTGATGCGTGGTTGTTGTAAATTTACTGCCATAAATTCACAAAAAGACCAATTAAAATTCGGGCTAAATATTCCAACTACTGACTTTTCATCGCACTGTGATGTATCTGTGGTAAGAATAACATTTATTGGAATACTCTGTCGGTGCTCTTGTAATAAACTATCTAAAGAATGATGTGGAAGCAATTTCCTAAAATTGAGTAGCCGCAGGGTATGAATTATCCCTCGTCGGAAG
>JALIZH010031252.1:0-19357 GCA_030522465.1 Rhipicephalus appendiculatus | reverse complement strand
TCTTCCAATACAGAATATTTTTCTGCGAAGTACTCTTGTGGCTCCACAACTCTGTGTTTTATAGCATATCGTCTCTGCAGGAACTGAACACTCGAAAACATTCCAAATGCGGCGTGTCGAGCGTTGGACTCCCTGCGCCTATTCAGACATCCTTGTGAGATTGATCGAATCGAGTGAAAGCTATTGTGGATGGCCCGCAGGAGAGGTAAAATAGAGCTAGTTTACTGAGGGAGTAGCTGCTATTATCACGAAAGCGTATGAAGCCAGCTGGATCGACGGAAAATCTTTATTGGGGTTCATTTGGTCGCGCTAGTATGGGCCGGGCCGTTCGCTAAAGGGTAGCGGACCGTGTCATTGAGACCCCTGATATATACCATCTGGCGTTATTACAAAACGACCTTCTTTGTCAGCAGTGACTACACACAGTAATCCCGAAGAACTGTTCGACATCTTGGCCGCACAACAGAGACGACGACAGGGGGAGGCACGACGATACCGACACGGGTGGTACACATTCAACTGAAAGTTTATCGCTCGTATCGTCGTACCTCCCTGTGTCCTCGTCTTTTTTTTTTTTTTTGGTCAAGATGTCGAAAAGTGAGCAACCAACTAGGCCAAACTCAAGTTTTCCCGAATACAGAAGAACGGTCTGCGTGTGGAGAGCTAAGGTAATGGGGTTTTCAGTGCGCGGTTCTGACGTTTGCTACTACACATTCTGACACATTGACTAGGCGTACAGTTTCAAGAATGGCCTGGAGACGACTCCCAGTTCAGTCAACATTTCAGATGCGTTCGACACTGGTTACATTGCCAACTTCGAACAGAGCAGCAGTCAATTAATCAAGTGCGCCTTGAAGTATCGACCAAGTCTCACGTCTCTTACTTCTCTACAATAATAACATTACTAATAATATTATTATAGTGATGATAATAACAATAATAATAAAATTTGTTGGAGTTTAAGGTTCCGAAACCACGATATGATTTTGAGGGACGCCGTACAGGAGGACTCCGGAAATTTCGACCATCTGTGGTTCTTTAACCCTAAAACTCCCATAAGGTATCCATTGTAAAAACTGATGCAAGATTTTTTGAAAACGCTATTTATTATCCAAAGAGCACAATGCAACGTCAAAAGTTTCCTTATACGACGCTAAGTTAAGATTATTACGGTGGGAATATACTTCCCTGCGGGCCTTTGGCAGAACCGTACCGGGGGGGAAACTTTTGAAAGCATGGTACGGCATGAACGAGAACATGTTTATTTATTTCAGAAGTACTGCCAGCCTCTCACATGAGGCCTTTGGCAGGTGTGGGTGATACATAAAAGGAAACATGAAAATACAACAAAAAGAAAACATATGATTCAAAGCTACATCATCGGGAACTAGTGCATCAGAATGAAACGCCAGTGCTTCCACAAGTATAGAGATATGTGCGTACACGCGCAGGAAAAAAGTTGAAAAAAGAAAGCAACACAAAAACAATAACAAATATCTGGTCATACAAAACCAAAGAGGCAACCATCATATAACGGGGCAAAAATCAGCAACGTTTCAGAATACAACGCATTGATGACAAGCATACTATGATAATATTATAAGTATATGAAAAAATGGTTAGAGAGTGAAACATAAATTGAAGCCTATTCCGGATGCGTGGCGGAATAATAGACGGCCAAGCGAAAAGAAAGATGAAAGTCATGTGGGTTGCTGGTGTTTTAAGTTGTCCATGAATGATTGTACGGTATCGCAGTTTATCAGATCCGCAGACAGAGCATTCCAATTGGTGACAGTGCGCGGGAAAAATGAGTTTTTAAAAGCCTTTGTTTTACAGGAATACTCCTTCAGTTTTTTTTTGGGTGCTCGGAACGAGTCGATCGGCGGTGAACCGTTTCTATGTACGCATCCTTGTTTATGCGCAGCTTGTCGTGGTAAAGTAAAAACATATACTTCAATCGATCGTGTTGCCGCCTTGCCTGCAATGTATCTAGGTCAGCTTTTTTAACAGCTCACTGGGTGACGTAAAATAACTGTAGCGATTGTAAACAAACCGGATTGCTTTTCTTTGAATCATTTCAAGTGTTTTAATATTTACTTGGCTGTGAGGATCCCAAACCACAGATGAGTACTCGAGGATCGGACGGATAAAAGTTTTATACGCAATTAATTTCAATTTTGGGGTAGATTTGCGCAAAGAACGTCTCAAAAATCCTAATTTCTGTAAAGCTTTCTTTTCTATGTAGGCAACATGCTCATTCCACTTAAAATCTGCACTTAATACAACCCCCCAAATATTTATAAGTGTTAATGAACGATAGTTTTTGACCATTGATGTAATATGAGTGTTGCAAAGGAAGCCGCTTGCGTGTTACGGTCATAGCTACAGTTTTCTTTTTCATTCACCTTCATTTGCCACACTGCACACCAAGAAGATATTTTTGTTAACGCTGCGTTTAAAAGAACCTGGTCATCTGTACTACGTATTTCCCGATAAAGAATGCAGTCATCGGCAAATAACTTAATAGTAACCGGAATGTCATGGGCAATATCGTCTATAAAAATTAAAAAAAGAAGTGGCCCAAGCACTGAACCCTGAGGGATTCCCGATTTCACCGGTCGTGAATCGGAGTGGACATTATCGATAGAAACTATTTGATTTCGACAATAAAGGTAGGCCTCAATCCATGAAATTAAAGAATCGTTTTTCAGTATAGGTTTAAGTTTTGCGAGAAGTTTTGGATGTGACACGCGATCAAATGCCTTTTCGAAGTCCAGGAAAATCATGTCAATCTGGCCTTGCTTATCTAGAATAGCTGCAATGTCATGAACGGTTTCCAAGAGTTGTGTGACGGTTGAGAATCCTTTTCGAAAGCCGTGTTGTCGGTCATTGATTAGATTGTTTTCCTCGAGAAAAATTGAGAGGTGCTTGAATATAATGTGTTCTAACACCTTCGCGCATGAGCAAAGCAGAGAAATCGGTCTATAGGAGGAGACGAGAGAAGTGTTAGCTGATTTGGGTATAGGGATGATTTTTTCCAAATTTCCAGTCATCTGGAAGCGTGCACTGTGATAGTGATTTCTGAAAAATGATGCACAAAAACTTCCAGTGAGTGGTTCCAGTGAGTGGTATACGCGAAAGCGTCCGGGTGTCTGATATGCGGCGGGCTTCGGCCTCGTCAAGCGTGTCCTCGGTTCTGCTCCAAGGGAATCCACGGCAATCGTCTGCAGCCTCATCCGCTTGATGCGTTAGGGGCTGGTTGCCGGACGACGCTGTTTTCCACGAGATCGAGGTGTGTTCCGTATCGTCCTCGGGCGATTCAAATGCGAAAGCGCCGAAGACGCGGGCGTGACCCGTCGTCTTGCGGCTTTGCCGTCTCGGCTACGTTGCTAGTGCCGGCCGGTCCGACAGTGCCGCGGGCTTGGGCAACCCGGTCGGCGTGACCGAGCCGATGCAACGAAAACGCGAGCATGAACGTGCTTCTTGCCGCGCGGCCACATCCTACCCTGCGGGGAGGGGAGCTGCAGCGAGCTCGAACGCCGTCATCTCGGAGTGCAAAGTGATATCCTTTGCGAAAACGAGCGTCACGTAGATCAAACAATCTCAGACCTCTTGTTACTCTATTCACTTAAACGACATCAACATTTGAAGGTTCATGGTCCTCTAGGGAAGTGTAATACAGGGGAAAGCGGCACTTGGTCTTCTACACCTAAAGCTTTTTAGCCACCTTGAAGGCCTTCATGGCACGTCCGTTGCTGCCTTTTATTTCCAATAGTATCCCATCAAAAATTGTCCCAGTAGCCAACGCCTTGCTTTGCAGTCGTATGGTCAATGTGTATTGCATCGCCATTCCAGCGAGCAATTATGCACAACGGTTGGTCCTCGTCATCATCTTCCTCGCTGTCGCAAAAGTTGTTTACATCTACAGGTAAAGAAAAGTGCTAATCTATTGCTTCTTCAACTGTCCAACGCGCTTTCATTTAGAGAAAGAGAAAATCACATCCTGTGGATTAGCACCGGGCAAGGCCTGTAGGGAAGTATATTCCCACTGCACAATTACTATTGAAATGTCAAAAACTTGAGTTCCTCGTTAAATTAGGGTCTAAAAATGAACAAGATAATAGCCCTACACTTGAGCCATTCAGTAAATGCATTTACTGACCTTTGTCACAGCGGAAATTACATCCGTCCACGAATTATCGCAGCTGGTGAAAGGCCGCACGGCGAACTTCCACTCAGAGAGAAAAGTGTTGGTGGCTCCAACGGAAAATGAGGCACCTTGTGGCATGCTTGCGTTGGAGCCGCTAAAATTTTGTCCAATTGATTCTCAAACGTCACTTCAGATTTAGCAACCGTCTCAGGGTGGACGACTTGGGAGTATTGGAGATAGAGGCGTTTAAACTTGGTGGGAAATATGTTCGCTATGGGCATTTAAGGGCTAACGTGCAATAAAATCTCATACACGGGCGTCAAAAATTTTCGCCTCCATCGAAAATGCCACCTCCGCGCCGGGATTCGATCCAGCGACTTTCGGGTCAGCAGTCGAGCACCAAAACCACTAGGCCACTACGGCGGGCCACCTAGGATCTTTCATGACAATGGACAAGTGGGTTCTGACGCTGTCATATAAGAACGCAGTGGTAGTATCGGCGATTTTTGCCAGCCTGTGAACTGGCGTTTACTGGAAAAGGCCACCACACGGTGTCTGACAGGACACCATCAGGCAGTGCTTCTGGAAACGTGCTAGTCGGCATGATTCTACTGCCCCGACTCTACAAACTGTTTGGACGTGTCCAATCGAATGTTTAAAGGAACGGCACATTGGTTGATTACCTGACTCCAGGTACAATGTCGAACGTACCAGCAAGCCATTCTTGCTCTGTACATGCAGACTGATATCCGTAAGGCCATGTCAGCTGGGTTATAGGAGGACGATGATTTCCGGTGATTCTTCCGGTACAATCTTGTTCTATACTTGTAAGAAACCGCTCACAGTGTAGCTGAGTTCCTACAGAACATCATTAGGCTCCTCTTAAACGAATGGGCAATGAAACAGTTAAGCAAGGTTATTCTATTTCAACTTCTCAGCCAAATTTGGCTTTACCAAGGTTGATTAATCAATACATTGTTTTCCTTACTATGGCTTGCTTCTAAAATGTTGGCTTCGTGATGTGCTTACGGTAGGGAGACACTACAAAGTACACAGAACACTGTGTTAACAGGACGAGCGCAAATTTCAACTGTTTTTTTTTTCATGCGTAGACATATAAATAAAAGTTCACAAAAGCACGTGCAAAGAGAGAGTCCACTTGACCCCGCCTATGTGACGCCCATCACGAACTCAATTTCAGCAGGAGATAGTTTTATCGATGGCTCACTGACGCATGTTCCGGCACCCAGAGATGCCATGACAGCAGCTTCGTAAACTATTCTCTCCCTATCGTCTTTTATCCGCTCTACAATAGTTGTTTTTTTTCGAACTGGGGTACGCATGTGCATTGGTTACAGCGAGTAGCTAAATTCCGGGGATGGGTTCTCTGTTGACAGTTACACCGGTGTTCCCTAAGCCTAGAGCTTATACATCTTGAGGTCTGCCCGATATGTTTTTTTCCGCATGTTAATGGCAAACTGTACACAACTGCTACATCACACTGAACGAAGCGCTAACACTAAGCGAAGTCGTATTCTAAAATGTTGGATCACTTCAGATTCAAAGTCCGCCACTTCAATTGACATTCGTTATAAATTATATTCGTTTGATAACCGAGGCTACCTAAAAACTAGAAGCGTAACACAATGCTCGGCAACGGGCTGCACGTCCTCGACAATACCCGTGTCCCAAAAACTCTCTTCAGTGTGCTTTGTATTGCGCTCATGTGTTTTGTACGTGTTCCTTCACTGTCTCCAGTTACTTTTTCGTAAAGCTCGCGCAAGGAAATTCAGAAAGTTTGTATATGACATGACATAAAGATAGACTTGAGCCAAGTACTTACGCGCACTACGTGGTAGCAATACACCAATACTTGGGAGAGAAAGCCGATGAAGAGCAGCGCGAAACGAGTTTGCTTGAGTGCGGTGATATTTTGAACAAATACCTTGGAAATTATAGTCGCAAATTCGGCGATACCACATGTCCGATTAGGTGTATTGTCAGTTATTTTAAACAGAGCCTTTTGGGGTGGTTTTATTGTTTACGCAACATAATACCAACAACGTAGAAGCGTGTCGTGCCGTAAATAGGTCTGCGCTTCCTGAAACACCTGTATGTCACCGGCGGCAAAAAAAACATTTTGTTGTTTTTCCAAGACAACTACCTAGACATTTCAGAAAAATATGTGCAAAAAAAGCAAGAGATATTTTCCCGCTGTTTGCATCGATGCTAAAATGCAGAGGACGCATGAGTATTCATGACCCGCATAATCAGTGAATATGACGCGTGGCAAGATCCCCTGAACAATTGCCTGATAAACTGCCTCAAGCATCTAGAAGCCAAAGACTTTTTCCTCACGTGAACTTGGTCGCCAACTTCACCCCTATTGGCGGCAACCATAGTGTTTTTTAGCTTTCTACATTGATAAAGAGGACTTGTCTCAATCTACTCCGTACAGCTACTTGTTCGCTGCTCTTAAGACACACGTGTACACTGAGTGCGCACTGAGTCTGGAGGACACGCAGCACGAGCTTTCATCCTTGCGAACAATGTTACTGTTTTGTTTTCATGTAAAGCCGCCAGCCAAAAACATAGAGTTGAATTAAATGTCAGGATAATTCAACAGAGAGGGTATCTGATATAATGGTCATCTGCTTACACTTTGTCGGTAGTAAACCATGTTAATTTCGTGAATTGTCGTTGCGAAATTCCGAGGTTGCTGAATAACAATCACCTGGCTTCCTTATACACTGTGGTAGACGTCCGCGTCTCCTCCGTCCACAGCCATCAGCTCAGTGCAGGCGTAGCTGCCCTGCCTAAGATCGCCCAGTAGCGCACGACTAGGCAATGCGTGTTTCGACAAGCGCGATATCAGATTCTTTTCTCCTTACACTGTGTCCCTCTGGCGGCATTACCATACTGCCCCTCCTTCTGCAGTGGCGATGGCTATGTCTTGCGGCAGCCTGCTGTGACGACGCCCCTACCGGTGGTAGCACCTGAGGAGCTGGTGCACTGAGCGAGCATGCGAAGAGGCGCATAGTACCATGCAGTGCCGCACCGGCATCGAGGTCTTCCTGGCCCCCCTCGGGTCCTTAACCCTTCTAGGTCTGCATGGATATCCTGCAGGCCCTAAAATATACTCAGGCAAGACTACCACATGGTCGCCGTTTCCGACCTCACTCATGAAAGCGCATCTCTTGAGCTTCGTTGTAGCGCTGCAAAGGACATGCACACCACGTTTGACGACACAGAGCACTGTGCTTTATCACGTGTTTCTTTCTGGTGTCCACGCCATTTGCGCGCAATAACGAAGCTTAAGAAATCACCCACTATTAACAAGCCCACGTATCGAAGACAGTGGAAACAGTAAGCCGCCGGTGAAGTGCAGCCGCCAACGCAGCAATCCACCGGGTGAAGTCCGGCCAGACACATCAGCTGTGGAAGTGCACGGAAGGGTGCAGCTTATAGCCAACGCCGTACGGTCTGCATATGATTCTTCCACCTCATCCGTATCTACGCCACTGAACGGCGCCACTAAGATGACCAATGTTATGTTGCCCTAGGTGTCTTCAGTATGGTTTTTAGGAGCCCCGTCTTTTCAGCTCCATCCTGCTCCTCTTTCTCAACGTACCGCTCGCAAAGACCAAAACGTCTTTCACATACCGCTCACTGTTCTCGTCTTCCTCTATAACGAACATGAGGCTTACGAAATAGTTGTACTTGATGGGTAACAGCGCGCAAAGACGAAGGACAAAGAGGGACAAACAGCAGGAAGGTTACTCGTCGTCTTCTTGGGCCTCTACTATTAGAATGCTACAGGCTAGATCTTACTTTACTCCTCCCTTAGTGCAATTGACAGATCACGAAAACTCACTGGAATACTGCAATTGTGGACATGAATATCGTAATTTGGAACATATGCTCTAATTGTGACCTGCCTTTCAGGCCTCTTCAATTAACACCAAGGGCCCCTGGGAATCCGTCCTCAAGAGTCTAGGACATCTGCAACAACGCCAAGCCATCGAAGAGGTTCATGATGTTGCGAAGAGCCTAGGCCTGCCAGTTCCGTCATGTGTCAAACCATTGGCTCACCCCAGGTTCTCCAGGGCTTGAGCTATTGAGGATCTAAATGAAGTTCTCATATCGTGCCTTGGCCCAGCCTAGTTCCATATATGCACCTGTCGATGTTCTTCTTACTGTCCACCTCATTATTTTAGGAGTGAAGCTCAGGCCTTCCTCACCGGAAGGAAGGCTACAATAAGCATTCGCCAAGTCAAATCCCAAACATTCCAGGTGCCCAACAAGGGGCGATCATTTCCCCCTTGCAGTTTAATATTGCAATGCGAAGACTCGCCCGTGCTCTGGAGGGGGTCCCGCGACTGGGGTACACCTTATACGCGGACGACATTACTCTTTGGGCCACGCGCGGATCTTTGGCAGCGAAAGAGGAAACTCTACAGGAAGCCGCCAAAGCTGTAGAAAAATTTGCCAGTGCCAGTGGACTTCACTGCGCCCCGGATAAATCAGAAATCATCCGAATACACGGCAAACGATATAAAAGTAATGGGAGCGTAGAAATTCAAGTGGAAGGGAATAACATTCGGGAGGTTAGCATAGCAACAATCCTGGGATTCTGGATTCAAAGCAATGGTAGAGCAAGCCACACCATCACTACATTGTAAACCACAACAAAACAGATTGCAAGAATGATCCAAACAATAACATTTCACCGAAAAGGTATGAAGGAGAAAGACACGTTACGACTGGTACAGGCGCTAGTAATGAGCAGGATAACATACGGCCTGCCTTTCCACACGCTAAACAAAAGCGAAGAAGGGCAGGTCGACTCCATTATCCGAAGTGCTTATAAAGCGGCCTTGGGACTACCTGTAAACACGCCAACCAGTAAATTACTTGAGCTCGGCGTGCACAATACGTATGCCGAGCTAAAGGCGGCAGTCCTGACCTCCCAAAGAAACCGTGTAAACAAAACACGGTCTGGCAGAGAAGATCCTGACACGGCTAGGTATACCACCATACCCCCAACACTTAGACGAGGAACTGCTAGGCGTGCCAGAAACCATCCGTCGCATGATTTCGGTTGCGCATTTGCCGAAAAATGTGATTAGAGAGGAAAACACTCGAAGGAGAGAAGAACGAGTCAAGTGGCTTAAGAAACAATTAACAGCAAAGACAAACGTCATATACGTTGACGCGGCCCGATACAACTGGGCGAAATGCGTAGCAACAGCAGTTGACTGGGATTTGAAGACGGTCACGAGTGCCTCTCTATGCACTTCCTCAATTGCCAAGGCGGAGTTCTTTGCCATAGCCTTGGCCATTAGAGAGCAAGAACATAGAGAGGAAGAACACTCAATCATAATCTCAGACTCCCAAGAAGCGTGCCGACTTTATATGAACGGACGCTTACCCGCAAAAGTAATTAAACTGATTGGACCTAACTTAACCAAGAGACACCGGCTAATCTGGTGCCCCGCACACGCTGGCCTGGAAGGGAATGAGAGAGCGGACACTTTAGCTCGAGATTTGACGAGCGGAGCATCAGCCTCCCGCAATCGAACCGCATTTGATGGCCCCAAAAGACATTCTTGCTTACCATTGGAGCACACGACAAAAATAGAGTGCCCCCCATAAATCGCTTGAAGGGGAAGACGCCACGGATCTCCGCAAGGTGCCGACGGGAGTCTTTTCAAATTTATCGCGGCTCAGCAAAATATATCCTACGTTGTACCGTAACGCTTGTACATGGTGCGGCGGTTTGCCAACTTTATATCACATCTCTTGGGAGTGTGACCGAAAGCCAGAGAGTTTGAACTCATTTTTAGGCAGCAACATTGTAGGAAGTTCGGAGCAGTGGGAGGCACAACTTGCCAGCTCGGACCCAGAGGTGCAATTAGCGCTCCTGAGTCAAGTTAGGCGAGCGGCGCAAGCCAGTGGGGCCCTGGACTTGAGGCCCCAACCAACATGCTCTTGAGTCCCCCCCTTTTCTGCCCCTTCCCTCAAAATAAAGTTTTCTTCTTCTTCTTCTTCCTTAGGCTCGCAGCATGTCCGTTGTCGCCGTCGTCGTAGCTCTCCGTCGGACCGAAACACAGGTGTTACATATACCGTGCATAGAGCGTTCAAAGCGCGCATAGAGATTTAAAATAGACCGTGCTGTGTCCGTCCACCTGTCTCTTCGTCCGTCTGTCCGTCCGTCCGTCCGCGCATCTATCTGTCTGTCCGTCCATCCGCGCGTGCGTCCATCTGTCCGTCCGTCCGTGCGTGCGTCCGTCCGTGCATCCGTCCGTCCATGCATCCGTCCGTGTGTCCGTGCTTCCTTGCGTCCGTGCATCCGTCCGTCCGTCTGTCCATGGACGGACGGGCGGACGGACACATGGATTTCATGAACATTTTTCATAACGTTCATCATTTTTTTCTTGGCTCCTATTCTTCACCTCCCTTCCTGTTGTCTTCGTGGCCCTCCACGTCACGTTCCGTAATTTTGATGCTGGCTCCGCCCTCGGAGGCGACTTTTCGCTTCTTGACATCCTTCTCGCCATCCGCCTTGCTGTCTGACTATTCGCCGTTGCTATTTACGACCTCCTTGTCATTGATCTCCATCTCGAAGACTCTAGGACTGCGTGTTGGTACAACATGATTATGAGTGCAAATCAGCGGAACCGACAGGAGGGGACCGAAGAGCGCTCTGTGTCCTCTGTTCTGTCCCTTCCTGTCGCCTGCGCTGACTTACACTCATCGAATCTTTTTGTCGGTTTCGTTGGCGATGTCGGTCATCTCACCAAGGTTGGCCTCGGTTCGTCTTCCTCGTTCTTGCCGATGACCCTCCTCATCTTCAACGCGTTCTGACTTGAAAAATCCGCCTCATCTTGCTACTTGTTCCTATGGTCGGTGGCATTATTAGACATGTCTTACTGGTTACCGGAGCCTTCTGAGAAATTTTCTCGTGTTTGGCACCTTTTCCCAATTCCGAGCAGCCTGGGCACCTTATCCTCCCTGTCGTTGCTGAGGTTGTCCGCTGCTGACCGTTCTCGCTGTTATTGCTCGCTATCTTCAATACTGTTACGCTTAGCGGCCGTGCCAGTCGTTCGAGGTAAACGGCTCGTCGGGCGCCATCAAGCAGCCCTGAATAAGTACTCGTTCACCAGAGGCATTTACTAAAAGCGCCCAGTCGTCATCAACAGCGTCACCCGTCTTTGTTTGGCTGACAACGCCCACCGTTCATGGCTGCTGAAGCTCGTCACGCTGCCTGGACGGTGATCAGCCATGAGCTGCGGAGCCGCGGAGTGCAACCGAGGCCCCACAACACTTACAACCACTTGAAGGCTAAAGTTTCTGTGACGCTGTTCACGCGAACACCGCAAAGACGAAGTCAACGCGCACCTTCGGCCGCACTTGCGATGACCACCGTTTTCTTAACGCCATGGCATTCAAGAGCTCGCTTCGCAGATTATCCGGCGTCGGCGTTGGTGTCGGTGGTTGTGAGCATAAAATAATCATCTTGTCAGTGACCGAAAAATCGAGAAAGATGCAACTAAAATAAAAAATTTTTACTTTCGGGTAGTGAGGATCGAACCCAGGTCATTTGCGTGGTAAGCACGTGTTCAACCACACAGCCAAGCGTATGCTTGGAAGTGCATTGAAAATAAATTCCTCTGCTTGGAAATGCGGTGAAAATAACTCCTACTTCACAAACACACGCGCCCTGTATGCATACGTCACAATACAACATGTAATATCGTAGTAATATTGCATGGTACAAGCTTACATTGCCATCGGGCGTCACAACATGTAAATATCATAACAACTTCGTGGTTTAAAGCCGGCCACCCATTACAAAAGGCACACACGTTATTACGCGTATTCCCTTAACACCACGTAGTGGATGCATAGCAAGTATGCACTAAGTGGTTGAAGTACGCACTAGCGAGAGGATATCGCTATCGCGTTCAACTCTTAAAGGCCAAGCTTAAGGGTCCCCCAATTTTTTTTTAGCCGCGCTAAGCAGCAAATACCAAGTGAAGGGACAGCTCGCCCTCCTCAAGCTACGTTTAAAGCACGAAATCTTCATAGCGTCAGTTCTCGGTGGCCTTTATTGTGAGTTGGAGCCAAATTCCAGCGCCGTAATTCGGGCACTTAAAACCAGACATTCGAGTAGCTCTCGAGAACATGCTGGCATACAGACAAGATCATTCACGCATCGTGCTGAAACCTTCAGGAGACATCCGGGGGATCATCAGGCTAAGGATTTTCTTCACTTTGTTCAGGTCCATATATATTCCAGTTTTCTTAAGTAGAATTATTTCAAGAAACCTGGGCATGATGCCGTCTATTCAGACAGCGAATCGTGTAATTAGGAGATGATACAAGAAACTTAGAGAAAACACAATCTCGCGAATACATTCGCTCCAGAACGGAAGTTCATTTGCTCCTTGTTTTGCTTCTGAGGAGAACGCATATGCCGTACAACACTGTCGCGTGCGCCATGAACGACAACGCATATTAATTGATTTGTTTATTCAATACGCAAACGTTTTTACGTTCATCTTGCACAAACTTTGCTATGGTGTTTTATACATATTTGCTGTATAGAGTTCAGCAGTGTTCAGTGTTATACTAAAGCCATTTAATTAACATTTAAGTAGCATGCTTGCAAAGGGTGGTAAACTTTGCCAATTGCGCTTCGAGAAAGAGCACCCAACCACCAAACAACATAAAAATACATTCCCCAATCAGATAACAGAAGCAGCAAAGTGAAATTTGTATGAAGGCGACCGCGGAAATAGCTGTTGCTCAAGGCTTAAGTAGAATTCATGACGCTAATACTCAGACATGGACGAAGAAAGACAGGCTCGGGCAAGCGCACTACGATGCGGGCAAGCACACTATGACGCGGAGAAGTGCAATGCACGCGGATATTCAAACAGCTTTTCGAAAAACACTCAACGTACTCCCTTTTTTTTCTTTGCAGGAACGACCGGCTGGCTCAGCTAGCAGCAGCAGCAGCTGTTGGAAGAGATACATCGTCGCATTGTGCACACTCCTTTCTCGGTTGTTAGGTGCATTGGCAGTTTGTTTGCTATTACTCACCTTAATCTCGCTTCTTCGCTCACTCGTAATTCTCGCTAAAGAACCTATGAGAAAAGCTGGTGTAAATGAGCGAATGAACAAGTCCTATAGTGCACCAGAAAACAATTCAGAGCCAAAGCTGTGTGACCGTTATAACTGCAGAATCACGGAGACCGCAATCAAAGAGTCAATGCGAGCTGAATTAAATCCATGTGAAGACTTTTACAAATATGTATGCGGTGGCTGGATCGACGATCATACTGAGCAGAGTACCAATGTGTTTCTTGAAGAGGAAATAAGAAATAACTTGTCGCTGGCCAAGAAGCTTCTCAACACCACAATACACGGGGATACTCAAACAGCTTTTGAAAAAAGCTGCATACTTATTCCAATCATGCCTAGCTCTCCAAGACAAAAGTGACCAGCTTGAGAAAAACTTTAGCGCCGGCGTCTTAAGGTTTCTGCGAAACCACAATGTATTTATATACCCTGAACCTGATATTAATCCAGTCCACTTGATGCTAGACTTCGCACTGAACTACCGACTGCCTAGTATTTTTGAAATAGGAGTTATAAGAGAAATGAATTCCTCCCTGGAAAAAGAAAACTTGTCGTATGTGCGGATTGAAATACCACAGTACTTAACTAAAACTAAGCCGATTGACATGAAAGTTATTATGGAGCAGCTGAACTGGCTTGGCCTGAGTTACTCAGAGTCAAATGTTGTGGCTTCATCTGTAAGAACAACGCATACGTTGATGTCCAACCTTGCCAAGGAATGGCATGAAGAGGAGACTTCACAAGGAAACAAAAAGTGGAAACAGTACCGGCCGAGTGAATTTCAGGAATTAATCGGACGAAGTGAGGGTACACAGAGAAATTACGTGAATGCAACTATCGATGGCCTTCTACCGGATAACAGCTATTTAGAAATCTCAAATGCATCAAAGGACTTCCTCATTCATGTACTCCAGAAGATTAGGAAACGCGACCTGGCAATTTGGATTGGCTTTCAAGTCTCCCAGTACCTAAGGCGAAGACTTACGTTGATAAGTTCTTCATTCCGCGAAAAAAACAGCATAGCCCAAGACCACTGCTTCAAACTTACCGCAGAGGTAATGCACGATGCAATATACACGGAGCACTATTGCTCGGCGGTTACGAGTAGCACAGTCTCCGAAGCGCATGATATGGTCGCCGGAATTGAAGCTTTTCTCCACAGTGAGATTGCAGAGTCAACTTGGCGAGACAATAGCACAAAACTCGTTGCACTGAGAAAGCTCTCAAACATGCATAAAGTAGTTGGCTATGAAATATGTGCCGAAAACAGAAAGTTCTTGGACAGTTTCTATGATAAACTCAAGCTGGAAGACCCCTTTTTCGTGACAAACTGGCTCGAGGCTTTGAAATTTGAAACTAGAAGGCTACTGTGGGGGGCATGGATGGCAAACGCGCACAATTAGCGTTGACAAATATATGTCACTTCAACAGGGCACCTATAACCAGACGGAGAACTACATGATACTATACCTGAACCTCCTCCAACCGCCTTTCTACGGGGTGATTCCGTCTATAGACTACGGGGCTGCTGGACAAATCGCTGGTCACGAGATGATGCATGCTTTTGATGTGGACGGCAAGAGACGTGATGACAATAACACTAAGCGAGAATGGTGGAGCCGAGAATCTAACGAAGAGTACAATAAGCGCGTTGTAGATATCTGCAAGTTGTATGGACGGCAACACAGCAACCGTGGATTTTGTGTGGAAGACAGGAAGTCGGAAATCCTGGCGGACTTCGCCGTACTTCGTGCGGTCTATAACGCCTACCATCAGGTGCCTGGTTCTTCAGAACAGCTGAAAGGATTGCCGGAATTCAGCAATGATATGCTTTTCTTTATATCATATTGTATGAAATGGTGCTCAACTATAGCCCCCCATTTTCGGTACCCGGTGCACGAAGACAGATGTAATGTGCCGCTTCAGCACATGCCGGAGTTCAGTGCTACTTTTAACTGCACAGAAGGTGAACTAATGAATCCAAGGAAGAAGATCCGATTTTGGTGATTAATGGAAGGCAGCTGTAAGCAACAGCCAACCACAACAGCCAACGCTTTGTAGATTTCCTGTGCAGTCACTGTTAAAACCGTTGCAGTGTTTCAAGAGCTACAGTGGTCAAAGGGAAGAATTCAAGAGCAACTCTAATTCGTTGAACGCGGAGACAACTGCGTGACTACTACTACAGCGCATGTGTCGTCGTTTCCTCTTTCTCGTCCGTGTTCCGTTTTCGCTGGCAGTCACGAGTATTTTCCAACTCGCTGAACTCGCTAGCTACTGCGTGAACAAGTTTCCATCAGCGCTACAGTATGCATGCATGCCTCGACCTTGTCATCGCGTCTAGGGATGTCTTGCCCCTAACTACGCAAGCCATCATGACAAAAGTGGCATCGCTCATAGAAAAAGTTAAATGCTTTCGTTTTTTGGGCAAAAGCATTGTACGGTCACTTCACTGCCGATTTTCGACTGTAAACTAGGTCTACTTTGCCAAACGTGTCCATACAAACCGACGACGCGTCTTAATGGACATCGTAATCGCATTGAAAGTGTTAACAACATCTATATTGACTACTTCAGCAGTATGGGACCCCTCTGCGTTTTCACAATATTTTCTATTAGCTGATATTGTTTGCATTAATTTGTTTCTACTGCGACTGACTGTCACATAAGTTGACAACTTCTGCGACTATTGTTCATGTGTAGCGCGTCACTACGTCTTTGCTTTGTGCACTCTGAATGTTTTTTGTTTCGTGCATTGTGGTTTCGCGCCAGATTTTGCTGTGTTGAATTTCCTTTATTGAACTTATTCTGCACTTATGTGTCGGCAAGCATTTCTTGTATCAGATTCAATGTCTCGTTATCGCTTTGCCTACCACACTCACTCGTCCAGCAACCCTTGTACACTTTGAGGAGGGAAAGGAGGTCAGAGGGTAAAGCATAGCATAGCCTTTCATAAAATAGTAGAGCAAGGGGTGGGAAAGCAAAGTGAGGGTGAGAAGGAGGGGAAGTCCACCAGCTACGGCATTTCCTTAGTCCTCGCACCACTAATGTTTTTATTCTTGAATTTTATATTACTGTTTCGGCTTCAAGTAGAACCACGATACAAAATCAGAGAAGAAACGTGCACTTCGCTACGGAGGCAGGAAATCCGGTTTTGTAGTTTTAAAGTAATTCTATCGACACTGAACTAAGAACCATGTAAAATATAATGACTATGCATACCCACACATTTCGTTCATTTCAGTTTAAAAAATGTCATGTTTGATGTTTAAGATAAATATTTTTCATGAAATTAGGCAAGTATTAGAACGATTGTTTATAAAGAAATTGTATTCGGTTTTCCATGTAAAAGCTCTCCTAACTTAGGTCTACTTTGCCTGACTGATTTTATTTAAAATAGTTTTTATGACGACTGAGTGTGCTCTCTGCCCCTAGTACTGTTTAAAAGCTATTTCTGTGATAAAGTATTTTTCTGATTATTGCTCAGAAGCGCGCGATAACGTTGGTTCTTGACGTGCTAACGCATGTAAAAACACTAAACAATTATACAGAGTTCTACATTCAAGTGTGCAAACTTTATGCCTTTATAGTAATCCTTGTGTACGAGAATGTTATTATCATAGACATTAGAGATATGTTGACACTACCCAACCTTCAAAGTCATGTGCCCATGTATAAAGTATGTCGCTTCAACGCTTAGCCTACACCGTTTTGACGGACTGTGCACCGATTTAATGAAGCACATGTAAAGTTCACTGTTACATTAAAGCAGTAGAACCAAATAAGATCTCAGTGGAAGCAATATCGAAAAAGAATCCGTGTCTTTTTTTTGTTCGTGTATTATAAGATGATTTTTCATCCTGTTTTCGTATATTGGGCTATTGCTGAATCGCACAAATCAAATAAATTCAGCAGCAGCACTTACAAACCTCGTACAAATATTTTGTACAAATATACAGAAGCTACCCTCTGTCGACCGTTATTACTCAAGAGTACCCCCCTGTGCCTCGACTCGCCTGCAACGTCGGCAACAGCGCGACAATGACCGACTCCCTGACCTTGAAATATGAGGTCGCGAATGTCGCTTACAATTACGTGTTTTTGAGCCACTTGTTGCATTGTTAAATTTCCTTTATTGTGGTTCTCTTTTCGTATGTCGCTTGCGTGATCGTTGAATCACACATTTATCTAAGTCAGCAACACTGTTGCAAACCTTGTACAAATATTTTTCATACTGACCTCTGCTGTGTGTATTTTCACTCTTTTGAATTTAGAAATTCAGAATGTCTGCAATGTTCTGCGTATTTCTGTACGTGCTCTGTGGGGCGTAATGGTGCTTGCTCAAGCCGCTACATGCGCACTGTGCCCTTACGTCCACTGTCTTTCCACGTTTTGCGAAGGAAGAAATAAAAGTTTCGTTTCAATTTCATTTGCGTACTTGTGCCAGAATTTTCGTCTTTCGAGAAAAAATATGTTGCGTATGCTGACGGTACCACTATATGTATAGCTCATAAGAGCATGTCTTCCCTACTATTCAATTAAATATAAAATTTAGCTACTCCTTGAAATAATGCCGGGACAAAATTTTCATGACTAATCTCTCTAAAATGAAATTTTCAGGTTTCCATTCGCTCCGAAGGTTGCTTACTAATCCTTCTGTCTTATCTTTAGAGAATCGTTCTTTGGTGATAAGTGGTGATAAGTTTTTTTGTGGCTTAAACCCGATTACACTAAAATAAAAAAAAATAAAAGTGCGTGGCAGTATAGCTGCATAAACCTTCGCAGGGCAAGGCTGCTATTCACGCTATTGCCACCTATAGCTCCGATTACCTGGCAATTAGTAATAGTGGAAAAAATAGGGAGGCCTAAAAAAGAAAAACAGCAAACAGTAGCAGAAATGAAGCAGGCAGTTAAAAACAAGGATAAAACAGCACTTTAGAAAAGACACATTGCACTCACCAGACAGGAAAAGAACAGCTCAGAGCACTAGGTAATGTATTGGATGCGAAAGAAGGACCACTAAGAAAGTACTTGTACTAACAATCATGATTTCAAGAGCTCTTTGAATAGAAATAGCAGGAAGAAAATGATATGGGTCCCCAAGATATCGTCTGATAGGTAAACGCTTGTCTTATTAGATCTAGTATCGGTAACGGTGGTGATACAGCTAGAATCTTATTTGTGCATAAGTCGATCGCATGTAATTTAAAGTGACATCCACAAGATCTTTCGAAACACTGATGTGTGAAAGCCACGAGATGCAAAGCTCCCCGTGCTTAAGATTTTGTACTGAAGTACCACGCAGGAGAGCGGCATCACAATCATCGCCGCACGCATTAGGTACACGGCACTGGTAAGTGGCTAAGGGTAAGTGTCATGGCACCGGCACAACTAAAAAGGGAAAACGAAAGGCAAGTGGGCAAGCGCGCGAACGTCTATGTTCGCGCGCTTGTTTCTGTCGAGACTGCGCGAGCGCTGTTATATGTTGCTCTGCCTCATCAAAAAGGTCGCGCACACGTCATCGCCTGCCCTCACTGGTGGACTGTGTCGGAAGGATAAAATTATGTCACTGCCCTTAGTTTTATTCCGGTGGCAGTGTAGCACCAGTGCCAACTTGAGAAGCGGAGTTCAGTCAGCGATTATTGTTTCTCCCGGTAGTGTTGCGATAGCAGTATCTTGTATCTTAAGATACATGATACATTATTGAATGTATCGGAAATACAGATACATATACTCGTCTTGAAAGACGTATCGCTATACAGATACAAGATACCCAAACAGTATCTAAGATAGTATCTGAGATACATGTATCTTCGATACTGCCTAGCCCTGTTCACAGTGCGCATGCATGTATTTATGTGTAATTGCCACCAGTGAAGCACGTGTTGTATTACTGAAGCCTTGTTTGTATTGCGCACGTGTGTACTGCTGTTGCTGCCGGATTACGGCCCCCTGGCCTCGTCAAGCTGTATGTTTACAGCTTTCTTGCGAGGGTGGCCTTCAACATTGTACTTGTGCATGTTCTAAATAAAATTTGACTTGACTTGACTTGATATTCGCCAC
>JALIZH010031251.1:0-10183 GCA_030522465.1 Rhipicephalus appendiculatus | reverse complement strand
ACATACAGAAGAGATGTTGTTTTAAGAAAGTAGAAGAAGGGCGTCCCTCGATGAGCGCGGGCCACTCGTTTCCCTTTAAGGATGATTGCTTTATGATGCATGAAGTACATACATTGTACATACACAACAGATGTTCTTTTGCAAAGTATAAGAAGGGCGTCCCTCGATGAGCTCGGGCACTCATTTCCCTTTAAGGATGATTGCTTTATGATGCATGAACTACATACATTGTACATACACAAGAGATGTTGTTTTACAAACTATAAGAAAGGGCGTCCCTCGATGAGCTCGGGCACTCGTTTCCCTTTAAGGATGATTGCTTTATGATGCATGAACTGCATACATTGTACATACACAAGAGATGTTCTTTCGCAAAGTATAAGAAGGGCGTCCCTCGATGAGCTCGGGCACTCATTTCCCTTTAAGGATGATTGCTTTATGATGCATGAACTACATACATTGTACATACACAAGAGATGTTATTTTACAAACTATAAGAAAGGCGTCCCTCCATGAGCTCGGTCACTCGTTTCCCTTTAAGGATGATTGCTTTATGATGCATGAAGTACATACATTGTACATACACAAGATATGTTCTTTTGCAAAGTACAAGAAGGGCGTCCCTCGATGAGCTCGGGCACTCGTTTCCCTTTAAGGATGATTGCTTTATGATGCATGAACCACATACATTGTACATACAGAAGAGATGTTGTTTTACAAAGTATAAGAAGGGCGTCCCTCGATGAGCTCGGGCACTCGTTTCCCTTTAAGGATGATTGCTTTATGATGCATGAACTAAATACATTGTACATACCCAAGAGACGTTATTTTAGAAAGTATAAGAAGGGCGTCCCTCGATGAGCTCGGGCACTCGTTTCCCTTTAAGGATGATTGCTTTATGATGCATGAACCACATACATTGTACATACAGAAGAGATGTTGTTTTACAAAGTATAAGAAGGGCGTCCCTCGATGAGCTCGGGCACTCCTTTCCCTTCCAGGATGATTGCTTTATCATGCATGAACTACATACATTGTACATACACAAGAGATGTTCTTTTGCAAAGTATAAGAAGGGGGTCCATCGATGAGCTCGGGCACTCGTTTCCCTTTAAGGATGATTACTTTATGATGCATGAGCAACATACATTGTACATACACAAGAGATGTTCTTTTGCAAAGTATAAGAAGGGCGTCCCTCGATGAGCTGGGGCACTCGTTTCCCTTTAAGGATGATTGCTTTATGATGCATGAACTACATACATTGTACATAAACAAGATATGTTCTTTTGCAAAGTACAAGAAGGGCGTTCCCTCGATGAGCTCGGGCACTCTTTTCCCTTTAAGGATGATTGCTTTATGATGCATGAAGCACATACATTCTACATAGAGAAGAGACGTTGTTTTACAAAGTATAAGAAGGGCGTCCCTCGATGAGCTCGGGCACTCATTTCCCTTCAAGGATGATTGCTTTATCATGCATGAACTACATACATTGTACATACACAAGAGATGTTATTTTACAAAGTATAAGAAGGGCGTCCCTCGATGAGCGCCGGGACTCGTTTCCCTTTAAGGATGATTGCTTTATGATGCATGAAGTACATACATTGTACATACACAAGAGATGTTCTTTTGCAAAGTATAAGAAGGGCGTCCCTCGATGAGCTCGGGCACTCGTTTCCCTTTAAGGATGATTGCTTTATGATGCATGAACTAAATACATTGTACATACACAAGAGATGTTCTTTTGCAAAGTATAAGAAGGGCGTCCCTCGATGAGCTCGGGCACTCGTTTCCCTTTAAGGATGATTGCTTTATGATGCATGAACTACATACATTGTACATACACAAGAGATGTTATTTTACAAACTATAAGAAAGGGCGTCCCTCCATGAGCTCGGTCACTCGTTTCCCTTTAAGGATGATTGCTTTATGATGCATGAAGTACATACATTGTACATACACAAGAGATGTTATTTTACAAACTATAAGAAAGGGCGTCCCTCCATGAGCTCGGTCACTCGTTTCCCTTTAAGGATGATTGCTTTATGATGCATGAAGTACATACATTGTACATACACAAGATATGTTCGTTTGCAAAGTATAAGAAGGGCGTCCCTCGATGAGCTCGGGCACTCGTTTCCCTTTAAGGATGATTGCTTTATGATGCATGAACTACATACATTGTACATACACAAGATATGTTCTTTTGCAAAGTACAAGAAGGGCGTCCCTCGATGAGCTCGGGCACTCGTTTCCCTTTAAGGATGATTGCTTTATGATGCATGAACCACATACATTGTACATACAGAAGAGATGCTGTTTTACAAAGTATAAGAAGGGCGTCCCTCGATGAGCTCGGGCACTCGTTTCCCTTTAAGGATGATTGCTTTATGATGCATGAACTAAATACATTGTACATACCCAAGAGACGTTATTTTAGAAAGTATAAGAAGGGCGTCCCTCGATGAGCTCGGGCACTCGTTTCCCTTTAAGGATGATTGCTTTATGATGCATGAACCACATACATTGTACATACAGAAGAGATGTTGTTTTACAAAGTATAAGAAGGGCGTCCCTCGATGAGCTCGGGCACTCATTTCCCTTCCAGGATGATTGCTTTATCATGCATGAACTACATACATTGTACATACACAAGAGATGTTATTTTACAAAGTATAAGAAGGGCGTCCCTCGATGAGCGCGGGCACTCGTTTCCCTTTAAGGATGATTGCTTTATGATGCATGAAGTACATACATTGTACATACACAAGATATGTTCTTTTGCAAAGTATAAGAAGGGGGTCCATCGATGAGCTCGGGCACTCGTTTCCCTTTAAGGATGATTACTTTATGATGCATGAGCAACATACATTGTACATACACAAGAGATGTTCTTTTGCAAAGTATAAGAAGGGCGTCCCTCGATGAGCTGGGGCACTCGTTTCCCTTTAAGGATGATTGCTTTATGATGCATGAACTACATACATTGTACATAAACAAGATATGTTCTTTTGCAAAGTACAAGAAGGGCGTCCCTCGATGAGCTCGGGCACTCTTTTCCCTTTAAGGATGATTGCTTTATGATGCATGAAGCACATACATTGTACATAGAGAAGAGATGTTGTTTTACAAAGTATAAGAAGGGCGTCCCTCGATGAGCTCGGGCACTCATTTCCCTTCAAGGATGATTGCTTTATCATGCATGAACTACATACATTGTACATACACAAGAGATGTTATTTTACAAAGTATAAGAAGGGCGTCCCTCGATGAGCACGGGGACTCGTTTCCCTTTAAGGATGATTGCTTTATGATGCATGAAGTACATACATTGTACATACACAAGAGATGTTCTTTTGCAAAGTATAAGAAGGGCGTCCCTCGATGAGCTCGGGCACTCGTTTCCCTTTAAGGATGATTGCTTTATGATGCATGAACTAAATACATTGTACATACCCAAGAGACGTTATTTTAGAAAGTATAAGAAGGGCGTCCCTCGATGAGCTCGGGCACTCGTTTCCCTTTAAGGATGATTGCTTTATGATGCATGAACCACATACATTGTACATGCAGAAGAGATGTTGTTTTACAAAGTAGAAGAAGGGCGTCCCTCGATGAGCTCGGGCACTCGTTTCCCTTTAGCGATGGTTGCTTTATGATGCATGAACTGCATACATTGTACATACACAACAGATGTTCTTTTGCAAAGTATAAGAAGGGCGTCCCTCGATGAGCTCGGGCACTCATTTCCCTTTAAGGATGATTGCTTTATCATGCATGAACTACATACATTGTACATACAGAAGAGATGTTGTTTTACAAAGTAGAAGAAGGGCGTCCCTCGATTAGCGCGGCCACTCGTTTCCCTTTAAGGATGATTGCTTTATGATGCATGAAGTACATACATTGTACATACACAAGAGATGTTCTTTTGCAAAGTATAAGAAGGGCGTCCCTCGATGAGCTCGGGGCACTCGTTTCCCTTTAAGGATGATTGCTTTATGATGCATGAACTACATACATTGTACATACACAAGATATGTTCTTTTGCAAAGTACAAGAAGGGCGTCCCTCGATGAGCTCGGGCACTCGTTTCCCTTTAAGGATGATTGCTTTATGATGCATGAACCACATACATTGTACATACAGAAGAGATGTTGTTTTACAAAGTATAAGAAGGGCGTCCCTCGATGAGCTCGGGCACTCATTTCCCTTCCAGGATGATTGCTTTATCATGCATGAACTACATACATTGTACATACACAAGAGATGTTATTTTACAAAGTATAAGAAGGGCGTCCCTCGATGAGCGCGGGCACTCGTTTCCCTTTAAGGATGATTGCTTTATGATGCATGAAGTACATACATTGTACATACACAAGATATGTTCTTTTGCAAAGTATAAGAAGGGGGTCCATCGATGAGCTCGGGCACTCGTTTCCCTTTAAGGATGATTGCTTTATGATGCATGAACTACATACATTCTACATAAACAAGATATGTTCTTTTGCAAAGTACAAGAAGGGCGTCCCTCGATGAGCTCGGGCACTCTTTTCCCTTTAAGGATGATTGCTTTATGATGCATGAAGCACATACATTGTACATAGAGAAGAGATGTTGTTTTACAAAGTATAAGAAGGGCGTCCCTCGATGAGCTCGGGCACTCATTTCCCTTCAAGGATGATTGCTTTATCATGCATGAACTACATACATTGTACATACACAAGAGATGTTATTTTACAAAGTATAAGAAGGGCGTCCCTCGATGAGCGCCGGGACTCGTTCCATTTAAGGATGATTGCTTTATGATGCATGAAGTACATACATTGTACATACACAAGAGATGTTCTTTTGCAAAGTATAAGAAGGGCGTCCCTCGATGAGCTCGGGCACTCGTTTCCCTTTAAGGATGATTGCTTTATGATGCATGAACTAAATACATTGTACATACCCAAGAGACGTTATTTTAGAAAGTATAAGAAGGGCGTCCCTCGATGAGCTCGGGCACTCGTTTCCCTTTAAGGATGATTGCTTTATGATGCATGAACCACATACATTGTACATGCAGAAGAGATGTTGTTTTACAAAGTAGAAGAAGGGCGTCCCTCGATGGGCTCGGGCACTCGTTTCCCTTTAGCGATGGTTGCTTTATGATGCATGAACTGCATACATTGTACATACACAACAGATGTTCTTTTGCAAAGTATAAGAAGGGCGTCCCTCGATGAGCTCGGGCACTCATTTCCCTTTAAGGATGATTGCTTTATGATGCATGAACTACATACATTGTACATACACAAGAGATGTTATTTTACAAACTATAAGAAAGGCGTCCCTCGATGAGCTCGGTCACTCGTTTCCCTTTAAGGATGATTGCTTTATGATGCATGAAGTACATACATTGTACATACACAAGATATGTTCTTTTGCAAAGTATAAGAAGGGCGTCCCTCGATGAGCTTGGGCACTCGTTTCCCTTTAAGGATGATTGCTTTATGATGCATCAACCACATACATTGTCCATGCAGAAGGGATGTTGTTTTAGAAAGTAGAAGAAGGGCGTCCCTCGATGAGCGCCGGGACTCGTTTCCCTTTAAGGATGATTGCTTTATGATGCATGAAGTACATACATTGTACATACACAAGAGATGTTCTTTTGCAAAGTATAAGAAGGGCGTCCCTCGATGAGCTCGGGCACTCGTTTCCCTTTAAGGATGATTGCTTTATGATGCATGAACCACATACATTGTACATGCAGAAGAGATGTTGTTTTACAAAGTAGAAGAAGGGCGTCCCTCGATGAGCTCGGGCACTCGTTTCCCTTTAGCGATGGTTGCTTTATGATGCATGAACTGCATACATTGTACATACACAACAGATGTTCTTTCGCAAAGTATAAGAAGGGCGTCCCTCGATGAGCTCGGGCACTCATTTCCCTTTAAGGATGATTGCTTTATGATGCATGAACTACATACATTGTACATACACAAGAGATGTTATTTTACAAACTATAAGAAAGGCGTCCCTCCATGAGCTCGGTCACTCGTTTCCCTTTAAGGATGATTGCTTTATGATGCATGAAGTACATACATTGTACATACACAAGATATGTTCTTTTGCAAAGTACAAGAAGGGCGTCCCTCGATGAGCTCGGGCACTCGTTTCCCTTTAAGGATGATTGCTTTATGATGCATGAACCACATACATTGTACATACAGAAGAGATGTTGTTTTACAAAGTATAAGAAGGGCGTCCCTCGATGAGCTCGGGCACTCGTTTCCCTTTAAGGATGATTGCTTTATGATGCATGAACTAAATACATTGTACATACCCAAGAGACGTTATTTTAGAAAGTATAAGAAGGGCGTCCCTCGATGAGCTCGGGCACTCGTTTCCCTTTAAGGATGATTGCTTTATGATGCATGAACCACATACATTGTACATACAGAAGAGATGTTGTTTTACAAAGTATAAGAAGGGCGTCCCTCGATGAGCTCGGGCACTCCTTTCCCTTCCAGGATGATTGCTTTATCATGCATGAACTACATACATTGTACATACACAAGAGATGTTCTTTTGCAAAGTATAAGAAGGGGGCGTCCCTCGATGAGCTCGGGCACTCGTTTCCCTTTAAGGATGATTGCTTTATGATGCATGAGCAACATACATTGTACATACACAAGAGATGTTCTTTTGCAAAGTATAAGAAGGGCGTCCCTCGATGAGCTGGGGCACTCGTTTCCCTTTAAGGATGATTGCTTTATGATGCATGAACTACATACATTGTACATAAACAAGATATGTTCTTTTGCAAAGTACAAGAAGGGCGTCCCTCGATGAGCTCGGGCACTCTTTTCCCTTTAAGGATGATTGCTTTATGATGCATGAAGCACATACATTGTACATAGAGAAGAGATGTTGTTTTACAAAGTATAAGAAGGGCGTCCCTCGATGAGCTCGGGCACTCATTTCCCTTCAAGGATGATTGCTTTATCATGCATGAACTACATACATTGTACATACACAAGAGATGTTATTTTACAAAGTATAAGAAGGGCGTCCCTCGATGAGCGCCGGGACTCGTTTCCCTTTAAGGATGATTGCTTTATGATGCATGAAGTACATACATTGTACATACACAAGAGATGTTCTTTTGCAAAGTATAAGAAGGGCGTCCCTCGATGAGCTCGGGCACTCGTTTCCCTTTAAGGATGATTGCTTTATGATGCATGAACTAAATACATTGTACATACCCAAGAGACGTTATTTTAGAAAGTATAAGAAGGGCGTCCCTCGATGAGCTCGGGCACTCGTTTCCCTTTAAGGATGATTGCTTTATGATGCATGAACCACATACATTGTACATGCAGAAGAGATGTTGTTTTACAAAGTAGAAGAAGGGCGTCCCTCGATGAGCTCGGGCACTCGTTTCCCTTTAGCGATGGTTGCTTTATGATGCATGAACTGCATACATTGTACATACACAACAGATGTTCTTTTGCAAAGTATAAGAAGGGCGTCCCTCGATGAGCTCGGGCACTCATTTCCCTTTAAGGATGATTGCTTTATGATGCATGAACCTACATACATTGTACATACAGAAGAGATGTTGTTTTACAAAGTATAAGAAGGGCGTCCCTCGATGAGCTCGGGCACTCGTTTCCCTTTAAGGATGATTGCTTTATGATGCATGAACTACATACATTGTACATACACAAGAGATGTTCTTTTGCAAAGTATAAGAAGGGCGTCCCTCGATGAGCTCGGGCACTCGTTTCCCTTTAAGGATGATTGCTTTATGATGCATGAACTACATACATTGTACATACACAAGAGATGTTCTTTTGCAAAGTATAAGAAGGGCGTCCCTCGATGAGCTCGGGCACTCGTTTCCCTTTAAGGATGATTGCTTTATGATGCATGAACCACATACATTGTACATACACAAGAGATGTTCTTTTGCAAAGTATAAGAAGGGCGTCCCTCGATGAGCTGGGGCACTCGTTTCCCTTTAAGGATGATTGCTTTATGATGCATGAACTACATACATTGTACATAAACAAGATATGTTCTTTTGCAAAGTACAAGAAGGGCGTTCCCTCGATGAGCTCGGGCACTCTTTTCCCTTTAAGGATGATTGCTTTATGATGCATGAAGCACATACATTGTACATAGAGAAGAGATGTTGTTTTACAAAGTATAAGAAGGGCGTCCCTCGATGAGCTCGGGCACTCATTTCCCTTCAAGGATGATTGCTTTATCATGCATGAACTACATACATTGTACATACACAAGAGATGTTATTTTACAAAGTATAAGAAGGGCGTCCCTCGATGAGCGCCGGGACTCGTTTCCCTTTAAGGATGATTGCTTTATGATGCATGAAGTACATACATTGTACATACACAAGAGATGTTCTTTTGCAAAGTATAAGAAGGGCGTCCCTCGATGAGCTCGGGCACTCGTTTCCCTTTAAGGATGATTGCTTTATGATGCATGAACTAAATACATTGTACATACCCAAGAGACGTTATTTTAGAAAGTATAAGAAGGGCGTCCCTCGATGAGCTCGGGCACTCGTTTCCCTTTAAGGATGATTGCTTTATGATGCATGAACCACATACATTGTACATGCAGAAGAGATGTTGTTTTACAAAGTAGAAGAAGGGCGTCCCTCGATGAGCTCGGGCACTCGTTTCCCTTTAGCGATGGTTGCTTTATGATGCATGAACTGCATACATTGTACATACACAACAGATGTTCTTTTGCAAAGTATAAGAAGGGCGTCCCTCGATGAGCTCGGGCACTCATTTCCCTTTAAGGATGATTGCTTTATGATGCATGAACTACATACATTGTACATACACAAGAGATGTTATTTTACAAACTATAAGAAAGGCGTCCCTCCATGAGCTCGGTCACTCGTTTCCCTTTAAGGATGATTGCTTTATGATGCATGAAGTACATACATTGTACATACACAAGAGATGTTATTTTACAAACTATAAGAAAGGCGTCCCTCCATGAGCTCGGTCACTCGTTTCCCTTTAAGGATGATTGCTTTATGATGCATGAAGTACATACATTGTACATACACAAGATATGTTCGTTTGCAAAGTATAAGAAGGGCGTCCCTCGATGAGCTCGGGCACTCGTTTCCCTTTAAGGATGATTGCTTTATGATGCATGAACTACATACATTGTACATACACAAGATATGTTCTTTTGCAAAGTACAAGAAGGGCGTCCCTCGATGAGCTCGGGCACTCGTTTCCCTTTAAGGATGATTGCTTTATGATGCATGAACCACATACATTGTACATACAGAAGAGATGCTGTTTTACAAAGTATAAGAAGGGCGTCCCTCGATGAGCTCGGGCACTCGTTTCCCTTTAAGGATGATTGCTTTATGATGCATGAACTAAATACATTGTACATACCCAAGAGACGTTATTTTAGAAAGTATAAGAAGGGCGTCCCTCGATGAGCTCGGGCACTCGTTTCCCTTTAAGGATGATTGCTTTATGATGCATGAACCACATACATTGTACATACAGAAGAGATGTTGTTTTACAAAGTATAAGAAGGGCGTCCCTCGATGAGCTCGGGCACTCATTTCCCTTCCAGGATGATTGCTTTATCATGCATGAACTACATACATTGTACATACACAAGAGATGTTATTTTACAAAGTATAAGAAGGGCGTCCCTCGATGAGCGCGGGCACTCGTTTCCCTTTAAGGATGATTGCTTTATGATGCATGAAGTACATACATTGTACATACACAAGATATGTTCTTTTGCAAAGTATAAGAAGGGGGTCCATCGATGAGCTCGGGCACTCGTTTCCCTTTAAGGATGATTGCTTTATGATGCATGAGCAACATACATTGTACATACACAAGAGATGTTCTTTTGCAAAGTATAAGAAGGGCGTCCCTCGATGAGCTGGGGCACTCGTTTCCCTTTAAGGATGATTGCTTTATGATGCATGAACTACATACATTGTACATAAACAAGATATGTTCTTTTGCAAAGTACAAGAAGGGCGTCCCTCGATGAGCTCGGGCACTCTTTTCCCTTTAAGGATGATTGCTTTATGATGCATGAAGCACATACATTGTACATAGAGAAGAGATGTTGTTTTACAAAGTATAAGAAGGGCGTCCCTCGATGA
>JALIZH010031249.1:0-32238 GCA_030522465.1 Rhipicephalus appendiculatus | reverse complement strand
TTCGTAGCTTGTCGAGACATCACCGGGGCATATGACAACGTTAATCAGGAAATTTTGTGGGATATATTGAAGGAAGTGGGAATAGGGGACGACTGTATACAGCTTTCGAGGGAATTATACCGAGAAAATACAGTTTGTGTAGAATGGGAAGGAATAAGCAGCAGGGACAGCGTTGACATTGGCAAGGGGCTGAGACAGGGATGTCCTTTGTCCCCGCTGTTATTCATGCTGTACATGGTGAGGATGGAAAAAGCGCTAGAAGGTAGCAACATTGGATTTAATCTGTCACACAAACAGGCAGGCGCGATGGTTGAGCGGAAGCTTCCAGGTCTATTTTATGCTGACGATATTGTCTTATTTGCGGACAGTCAAGATGATATACAGCGGCTGGCAGATATCTGCGGAAGGGAAGGTGAGGCTCTAGGACTAGGTTTTAGTGCAACAAAATGTGGATTGATGGTATTCAATGATCACGAAGACCATGCGGTCTTAATACAGGGCCAAGAAATACCCAGGATAAGCGAGTACAAGTACCTCGGAGTGTGGGTAAATAAGGGGGATAGATATATGGAGGTACAAGAGAAAGCATTGGTAACAAAGGGAAAGAGGAATGCTGCAATCATGAAGCACAGATCGTTATGGGGATACAATAGGTACGAGGTGCTTCGAGGGCTATGGAAGGGTGTGATGGTTCCGGGGCTTACATTTGGGAACTCAGTGGTGTGCATGAAGTCAGAGGTGCAATCAGGAATGGATGTAAATCAAAGGACTGTGGGACGCCTCGCGTTGGGCGCTCACGGGAAGACGACAAATGAGGCTGTAAAGCGTGATATGGGATGGACAGGTTTCTAGGTGAGGGAAGCTCAGAGCAAAAATAGATTTGAAGAGAGGCTGAGGAAAATGAAGGAGAGTAGATGGGCAGGGAAGGTTTTTAGATATTTGTATAGAAAAAGCGTCGACACGCAGTGGAGAAAAAGAACTAGGAGGCTCACCAGTAAATATACGACTAGCAGTGTGGGTGACATGGCAACAAGGAGCATTAAGCGAAAATTCAGAGAGGTGGAGAGGACTTATTGGATGACAGCGATGGAAAAGAAGCCGGCTCTCAGTGACTACCGAAAGGCAAAAAAACGAAATAAGGAGGGAGAGGTTTTATGATAATTCAAGGGGAACCGCTTTACTGTTTGAAGCAAGGTCGGGTTGCCTTAGAACGCGTAGCTATAAAGCGAGATTCTGTAACGAAGAACAACAATGTACATGCTGTGGGGGGAACTAAGGAAACGATGGAACATGTACTGATTGAATGTGGCGATATCCACCCAGATATACGTGTGGGCACGAGTCCACATGAAGCCTTGGGTTTTAGGGACAACAATGGAAAGCTGAACACGTCCTCGATAGAAATAAGTAAGAGACTGTTAGAGTATTGGTGGCAGAAAAGTAGAGATAAGGGACAAAAATGAGGAATGGGGAAAAATAAGGTCATTCTGCCTTAAGAGGCAGAGAGATGGACCGTGAATTCGTATTTTTCTTTGTTATAATAACATAGATTTAATCAATGTAGATAAGGCATTAGGCCAACATAAAAAGAAAGTTTTTTTTCGAGCCTGGTGGCAGACATGTCACCGCCCCGTTATAAAGGGGACGCTCATAGCATCCATCCATCCATCCATCCATGAAGCCCGTGAGCGTCAGAACGTCGACGGGAGAGCGTGCCGGGTCAGCGAGCAAGATGGAGCACGGTCGATCCGAGGAACAGGCGGGCCGAGCTGGGGCCATCAGACCAGCCGGGACGAGCCTGGCGTTTCTTGCGCCGAACGGGTGTTCGAGACCAGGCCTTGCGGCGTGTTCCTGCGGTGGACGTGCGAACGGGCCTGGCCGAGCTGATGATCGTGAGCCATATGGCGTGTCCGAGACCAACCACCTACCGAGTCGGGCCATGGTGCTGAGTCTGCTTGGGTCCGGGACTACCGACTGCAGAGGGCATGGTCCTGGTGCCACGTGTGCTCCGGTACTACACAACCGATTGCTGAGTGGGCTCGGTGCTACTCTAGGTGCATCGGGATCCGGTTCTGCCTCTTCGACGGCTCATCGCGCATCTCCTGCTGCGAGCGTGCGTGAGCTACGCGGTCGTCGGTACCGTGAGTGACGTCTACGGACCATAGACTCACATTAGGCAGGACACGTGGATAGTCGCGTAGGCGTACATGACTGCAAGGACTGGGGCTTAGGGAAAGAGTAATTGTATGTACTAGTGTTGAGGAAGTTTATGTGTTTGTATATGTGTTTTGATGGGTGTTGTCTTTAACTGTTTTCTTGTCCCTGCCTCTGTCTGTGTCTGAGGACCCACGAACCCACCACACTTATCCTTATCACTGATGTCTGTTGGCGCATCCATTTCGATATCGTTTTCTCACAGCAGCCTGCTGACCCTCTACTTTGCCTTTTTTCGTGCAGTCCGTTATAAAAATTATTGGTTATAGCAATGAAATTTTCATGGCATTTCAATATTGTTAAAAGAGGGTTCGACTGTACTTAAGCGTTAGTCGAAATTAGGGTTTTCAAGGTGATACAATGAAACTAGACTGCGGCCGCGGCGGTCACACTTACGATAAAGCCGAATATCTGAGCGACTCTTGTACAATGGCTTAGGTGCCGGTTGCTGAAACACAGTCGGTTAACCTTTCCAGATTTCTCCATTACTGCGTGTGTCATAACTGTGTCGTGGATTTGGTACGTCAGACCCAAGCAATTATTATTATTGGCAAGGTGCAAGAATACTACACGGTATATATAGACAGGTAATGTTTTCGATACAGTACTGACCATGAAGTATTGAAAACCAGAATAGCATCGCGAGGATGTCTAGGTTTTCAACTTCGCATGGCGAGATTCTTATGCAATTTTAGCCATGAAATGCGACGATGATAATGCTCAATCGCACTCGATAAAATGTCTCAAAAGTACTCCGGAAAAGAAAGGTTACTTTCACTATTGTACTCTCGGTAATGCATCAATAATGAACCTTCGGTTACCTATTTTCTTGTATGGAAAGCTAATGGACGAAGCAAATCAACTGCGTAAGCGTATAAAACAAATTATCTAGTGTGCAACCACACTCAACGCATCACGCCTGCTATATATGAAAAATGTATCCAGCCAAAAAAAAGAAATTATTGCGCAGTCCCGTGGCCCCTGCGACGCCGAAGGAAAGATCACAGAGAAAATATTATTGTGCAGAAGCGACACGCGCAGCTTTTATCCCGGCCACACATCTTGCCCGGAATCCAGCTGGCTGTATGACGTCGGGTGCTTGAAAACTGTCAATTCCTTGCTAGTCAAACAGGCAGCCCGTCGACTTCCAGATAAGGCCATCCCTTTGACGTTAAAGCAAGCTTGCCTGAGGAGTGCTGCCATCTTGTGTGATTCTGAAACAAAAGTTCCGAATCGGTCGCAGCCTCCAAGACAAGGCGCACCCAGCTTGTTTAATCTCTAAGGCCAAGTTTAACGCATTGCGTTGTAAGGTTGCTTTGTCAATCATGATAGATTTTGCGCTTCACGATGAAAAATTATCGGCCGTCTATTTGAAACCGCAGCATATGATACGTGCGGGGAAAAATTTGATCTCAGTTGCCTAAAGAGCGCTGTCTTTTTTCATTGTAGAACATATGTTCCGAATAGGCTAAGGCCTCCAAGACAAATACACAGGTGTTGTCCGATCTCAAAGGCCACGCTTTACTGCTTTGATTTGAAGTCTGGCGCTGCGATTAACTGCAGCTTCGCTTTCGCAGCGCCGATGTTAATGCTGTCATGTGTACGACAAAGTGCTGCATCTACTACGCATTTTCGAAGGCGCGCGCTTCAAGTAGAAACGTAATATGCATACTCATTTATTCTATCTGCTACCGAGATTAAGGCAGGCTGCCTGAGGAGTGTTACCTATTTTAGTGACTTTTCATCAATAGTTGTCAATCGCTCATGCCACGAAGAACAAATGCGGTCGTTTTTTTTCTGTTTTTCTTTTTCTTTTTAAATATCGAAGTACCTCTGTTATTACTTTGCCTTTTTTTTTTGTTTTACGATTGTTTTTCACTGTTGCTTCGTTTTCGCTCATATGGTAGCTTTGATAAGCACAAGTGCTTAAGCACTTTCCATGAACGGCAATTTCTCCATGATTAGATGAGACGGGGTATTCCATGGTAACATAACACGCTGAATGCACAACTGTATTCTATGATCACGAATCGCGGGCAACAAGATTGTTTGAAATCGGTGCAGTAATTAAATTAATTGTGATGCACAGCATTACCCAACTTCGTTCGATGAAATAGACGGTCAGATAATTTGTGAAGGGCAAATATAGTTATCAGTTGGTGCGTTAATGTCCAACTGTAATTTCAACACCCACTCGATCGTTCTCAATGCTCTATGGAAAGTGTTGAAAAAAAACCTGTATATTTCAAATGAATAATACATGAAAAACACGGTCATAAGGCGGCTGAGTAACGAGAATGACAAGGTGAGGCAAATGAAGGATAACTTATTTTTGTATTCAATTAAGCGAAACAAGATTTGTGCTAGTCAGAAAGAGAGAAAAAGTAATCGAAGTATAAACAGGGTAGCTGATATTTTTGTCCACATTAAGAGACAGAATCGTACAATCGCAGGTAGCGTAATGCGTAGAGCAGATGACCCGTGACCAGCGAGAGCGACAGAGTGGATACTGTAGACGCCAACACATTAGCGGGTGCGAAAAACCTAGTCAGAAGTGAGCACGTCACCAAGAAAGAACGTCTGCACTTGTTTTCGTTTCCTGGCTGGCTGTGTTTATTTATCATCTCTGTCCACAGATACCACAGAAGCTGCACTGCAGACCAGTGTGGCGTAAGATTCATTGGGGAGATGAAATTAAGAAACTGTGGGCTTGAATGCCATCAGCCTTTCACTCTTCAGCGCAAGTTGCTGCTAAACGGGGGAGGCCTTCGTGCTGCAGCTGACCGTTCCATAAAACAGGCCGAACTATTATACATCGTCATATCACTAGCCGCACCATCACCGATGCGTGCCTTTGCGGACGTGAACTCTCAAGCTGAAGCACGTGGTTACAAAAAGCACGTGGTTACAAATAACTGTAGTTCGTGGGACATGGCACCCGAGATGAAAAATATGCCATATACCCACTCTCAAAGGAAACATTTTGTTGCCTTCGGGGGGTGTCTGATCGCGGTTCTCCAGGACCAAATAAAGTTTATTTCACCTCACCTAAAGTCCTTCCTTGCAATTCGCTCTATAATATTTTCTCATACTATTGCAGCATTCCTCTTAGCCATTAAGTGCGATGGTGACCACACTAGACGGCTGTTTAAAAGTTTTCAAGAGAAAGTCGCACATCTTCACTAAGCATATTCTTATGAGATAACGGCAGCCTTTCTTTTGGGTGGGTTGGGGCGACTGCTGCAAAGTTGTGTTACCGAGTTGTGTTACAAAGAATCAGGCAATGCGAAAGGCCGAATTGCCCAATAAACGTTTGGATCGTTGAGGATAGTTCTTTGCTTTGCTGCGTGCGATCGCAGGAACACGAGACACACACTGATTATTTTTTCTCGAACGTCGAGCCGCACGAACCACCGTGTTCCAACCGCTCCATCGACAAGTCCTACAAGCACGTCAACGTTTCACACAATCATGCACGGATGTCATTTGCATAAAACTTGCTGACCGAGCAGGTTCCCTGTGTCTCCTTTTTCCAGCTCTCCTGGAATTTGCTCATTTGGATATAGAGCATAGATATTTCCATTCACGCTCGTCCCCTTTTTCGTGGCGCTCAACCAACGAGCCTTCTGCCGATGCCCAAATCAGACTCAGTGGAGTTACGCACCTTCACCCTGCTGTAACACTCGCTCCCCAGAAGCTGAAGGCCAATTTATATGGCGGACAAATGAACACTCCATTCGACTCGGGACTTCCCCTGTTTCTGCGAGGATCTCCCTGACCACATGCATGTCAGCAATAGCACGTATCTGTGTGCGTGGGCGCATATTCGTTCCTAAGGGAGAGGTCACGTGTTTTCCGGGTACGCATTTTGAGGACGCTCTGCGCGCACGCGTTTTCGCCAACCTAGCCACTGAACACTCTGGCTAGGTTGTAGTAAAGGTTGTTTTAATATTATGATTGAACACTTAATTTCCGGTCATTTATTTGCTGTTGTGGTTAGGTAACGCATGAAGCAAAGATCCACTGATCGTTTCCAATGGTTTGCGGAGACGTAATACGACAGGAATAAACAGTTTGTCCTCGCACCCGACGCATCATGCAGGCTATACGGGAAGCTCAAACAATAAAAGATTAGTGCGAAGTCCCGCAGCCATGGCAACGACGTAGGAAAGAAAGAAATCACAAATAAAACATGAGATATCAAGCAGACGCATCGTGTGCAGCAGCCATCGCGTCTAGATATCTTGTCCGTAATCCCGGCAGCTGCAGTGCACTGCCCGTTTGGAAAAACTGCCGACTCATTTCCGCTAACGCAGGCCGCCCGATGTCTGGCAGATAACGCTCCACCGTTGGTCTTGAAGCAACCTTGCCCGCAGAGTGCTGCCATCTTCTGGCTCTGCATAACAAGCGCTCCAAACAGTATAAGGGCTCCAAGACGAGGCGCACCGGCTTCTTTACTCTCAGAGGCCATACTTCAGTGGTTCGCGTTGTAGGTTATTGTTTGCTTTTGTTATTGACGAGAGCTTTTTTTTTCCGCGCAATGGAGACGAGGTTAAATGACGCTGGGCATGCGTCATAAAATGCCGCAGGTTCCACTGCATTTAGAGACCATGTATTACAAAGCGGGATGAATTCATCGCGATTATGATTCAAGCAAATTTGCCTGAACAGTGATGCCGTTTTTTGTCAGTGTGGTACACGCGCTCTCGATTGGTTATTGCCTCCTAAAGTGATGCAAGTGGCTCGCTCGATATAAGAGGTCAAGCTTTACTGCATTGCTTTGAGGGCATACGCTGTGATTAACTGTAGCTTACTTTTCGCGCAGACATGAGCTCTGGTATGTACGACAAAATGCCTTGTTTGAGAAGGTGCGTACTTTAAAACGAAGCATATTGTCACGTTATTTTGTGGCAGAAACCTGTTACTGGAGGTCAGCAGAACGTCAAGGCTGGCGCGATCACTGGGAAAACGAACTCATGGTGCTTTTCCACGTGCTTATCAGCATTGTCTTTCCCACTGCGGCGATACATACCTGCCAGCAATGATACCGCGTAATACATCTATTAGCCTCGTGGTATTACCCTCAGCCCAGAGAGCACCCTGCCGATGCGGTTACAATGAACATAATAGCTTGTAATACTCGGTAATACGATAAGCGCCCGTTTAATCCATTTGCAACCAAGATTTGACCAAGGTGACTGAAGAGTGTTACCTTCTTTTGTGACATTAGATTATGGTTGATCACTCTCTTATGGCATCCAAGACGCATGCTGTCGGGTGTCTGATTTCAAATAGCGCCTGTTATCAGGGTTGCGTTGGGTAGACAGGAAAAGGCGCCAGAACTCAAGCCAAAAGTAGCCAAAGTAGCCATGTCAGTTGATATTATCGCCAAATTTCTAGCCAAATAGAACAAAAGCGGTATTATCAACAGAGTCTTTACTATTGATGAATAAATAAAACCATTTTGAATAAGTAAAACCACAACTTTCAGAAAGAGCCATGGCGCCAACTAGAAATTTTCCTCGCTAACGGGGTCCAAAAGTAGCCACTTTGGCGCAAAGTAGCCACCAACGGCAACCCTGCCTGTTATAGCTATCTTTCCATTTTGTGAATGCAAACAAGCTTGCAGTTTGTGAATATAATATATCTTATAACAGACGTGTCTCCATTAGGTACTTTCCATCAATTATAACTTGCCGGTCATTAGATGAGAAGTGGTACTCCAAGTCGATTTAAGACGAAGGAAGCACAACTGCATACTATATTTATGAATCGCGGGTAATGAGAGGTTTGAAATAGATAAACCGAATAATTACGTGTCATAGCTTTGCATAATAGGGTTCGATGAAATGGGACGGCCAGGAGAGTGGCAAGGTAGACAAAATTTTTGGCTGACAACAAATGACGCTGACGCCGACACCGGAATTATGGCGACACGAGCCATTTAGCGGTATCTCGTAAAAAAAAAGAAAAAAAAACAGGTACAAATGGGGCTTCCAGCCGATAACTAACCCAGACATTCTGCGCGGCAGTCGAGTATTTTACATCAGTAACGCGACGGCGCTTGCAACCACTTTTGGATCCTATACAGTCGGCATGTCGGGAATACAGTCTCGTTAACGAATGTTATATCATGACAAAAGCGTATGGTGGTAGCAAGCGCCACACCATGTGAATTGCAAGACGACTTGGTTGCTCAAATTTTATTAAGTGTCCTGATAGACGCGACTAGCGCGAAGCGGGCTCCTCCCACATGAGCGGTTCAAGCTTCATCACCCCTTTCGGTGGGTCGAGATATCATTCGTGATGGCCTTAGCGACCAGCCACACCATCAATAAAATGGGCAGCCGCTGACGTGAACTCTCATGCTGCGATGATAATGACGAAGATTAACATGAGACCAGATGGCATGGGCCTTGGGGTCGTTTTGGGCGAACGAATCAGGGATTCTCAGATATCATTTTTTTTAAGAGCGAAGCGGTCCCTATCAAGCGCAAAATGTCATGACCTAAAACTATCAGCATCATGAATCAGCACGCGCTCTCTTCCTCCTCTTCTTGATTTTCCGCATCGCTACCAGAAAACGTACGCCGATTGCGCCGGCGTGGCCAGCTATAACCATGATGGATGAGAGGTTGAGTAGATAAAGAGAAAGAAAGAAAGAAAGAAAGAAAGAAAGAAAGAAAGAAAGAAAGAAAGAAAGAAAGAAAGAAAGAAAGAAAGAAAGAAAGAAAGATATAAAGAAAGAGACAGAAATTCTTGCCTAAAAAATTCTTCGCGGTGTGGGATCCGAACCCACGTAACCTCGATTCGAAAGGAAGCGTCAGAACAGCTCGGATAGCCAGGCGCGCTAGTAGAGCATAGCATAGCCTTGTGTAATATAGATGTAGCAAGGGGTGGGAAAAAATATAGGCAGCGTCAGGAGGAGACATGTGATGCTGTGATTTAAATAAATCTCCTTCAGTAGAAAGAGCAGCAAGTCTGAAAGAAAATGATATATGTACTATTATGTTACTGTCCCTTTACGTTACTGAGAAAACGGTAAAAATGGCCAAAAATGCATGGGAGATATAGGGCTGACCCGGTGCCCTTAGTGCGTATTAAGGGCGCAAGAACGATAAGGAAAAATGAGAGATAAGCCTGAGGTTGGTTCGTGAATACGGGCATTAATGCACATTCGGACATAAAATTTGTGTAAAAAGTTGAAACTTCGAAGAGTCTCAGAGTCCGAAACTTCAGATATTGTCATGAATTTTCTCGTTGGGGCTTCTGGCGGCCCCGTGACAGCGTCCGAATTTACAAGCATGTCCAGAAAAACGGCAGCTTTCTCGTCCTTAACACTAGAGGTGTGCACGGGCTCCGGGTAGCCCGAAAGCCCAGCCCGGCCCGGCCCGTGGGCCGGGTTCAGGGTAAGCCGACGTCTTTTGACCTCGGGCCCGGGCCGGGCTCGGGCTATGTTTTTTTTTAATCGGGTGGGCCGGGCCAGATGCAAAGCCCGAATCAAACTTACGACGTATTATTTCTTCGCTTTCGGAAGAGATTGTACAAAATTGTGGAATGTAGCCTGCTTTCAGAAAAGCAATGCTTAGAATTATTTAATGAGTAGAGCGACAATAGCAATAATTTACCGTTCACACAAGACGAGCTTCTTCATTATCTATCCATGGAATAATCCTCCTGTCCTGCATATGAGGTACTAAACTCCAGGAAGAACAAGCAGCCTAAACATTCCAAGCTTGCTAGCTTGCGAAAAAGATATTGCCAATTCCTGCTACCAGAGTGAGGAGCGAACGGAAGTTTAGTCTGGCTGGATATGTGATGCAGGAGCGCCGCACTTCACTAAGCCCGAATCATTGAATAGCTTGTTATGTTATCAATAACATCAACCTTGAGTACGTAACCTCGTATAAGTATCTCGGAATTCACATAACGAATAACCTTTCTTGGCATACACACATTCAATACATCACTAACAATGCCAATAAATCACTCGGGTACATACGCAGAAATTTTTCTAATGCCCCATGCCATTTAAAATTGCTACTTTACAAAACACTCATTAGACCCAAACTCGAGTATGCGTCTTCTGTTTGGGACCCCGGTCTAAAAACATTAAAAACCATTATTGAGTCCGTTCAAAATCGATCAGCACGTTTCATTATGTCAAACTATTCCCGCACAGCTAGCGTTTCATTAATGAAATCAGATCTCGGACTGCTTGATTTGCAGCTTAGAAGAAAAATTTCTCGTCTATGCCTTTTTCAAAAAATTCTTCACCTGAACAATTCAATTAAACAGGAGCTCATATCACAACCGTCATACATATCGTCACGTCTTGATCATGAGCATAAAGTTTTCACTCCTCTCTGTCGCACTAATGTTTTTTCCGACTCCTTTCTGCCAAAAACCAGTGCCGAGTGGAACCGCCTTCCCTCCTCCATCGCCTGCATTGAAGACGCATCATCATTCAAAGCTGCACTGACAGATTATGTTATGTGCCTTACATAACTTTTTGTTGTTAAAACATGTATTGTCACTTACTTGTATTTTTATGTTCTATTTTTACTGCATTTTTTGTTGTATTACCCACCCCCTCTGTAACGCCTTTATGTGCCCTGAGGGTAACCGAAATAAATAAATAAATAAATATGTACACAACTTCTAATTTGTATGTATAGTGACTGTCATGTGTCGATTGCTTATGTTTCACTGTGATATGTTGAATAATATACCACATTATTGGAAATAGATATATTGTATCTGCAGCGAAACTTCATAAGATCGGGCCGGACCGGGCCGGGCCCGAACTTTTGTCTTTGTACGCCGGGCCGGGCCGGGCGGGCTCGTAGCCCTTTAGCGTCGGGCTCGGACGGGCCTTCGACGCTGTCAGCGGGCCCGGGCCGGGCTCGGGCTCGAAAATGCGGCCCGTGCACAGCTCTACATAACACTGATGTCTGTTGGCGCATCCAATTCGATACAGTTTTCTCACAGCAGCCTGCTGTCCCTCTACTTGGCTTTTTTTCGTGCAACCCGTTCATCAAAATTAACGGTTATAACAATGAAATTTTTATGGCACTTCAATATTGTTATAAGTGGGTTCGACTGTAGTTTAGCGTTATTCTAAATAAGGGTTTGCGAGGCGATACATTGGAACATGATTGCGGCAGCGGCGGTCGCACTTACGATAAAGCCGAAAATGCGAGCAACTCGTGTACAAAGGCTTAGGTGTTGGTTGCTGAAACACTGTCGGTTAACCTTTCCAGATTTCTCCATTACTGCGTGTGTCATAACTTTGTCGTGGATTTGGTACGTAAGACCCAAGCAATAAATATTATTGGCAAGGTGCAAGAATATTGCTCGGTATATATAGACAGTTAAAATTTTCGATACAGTACTGACCATGAACTATTGAAACCAGAGTGGCATCGCGAGAATGTCTAGATTTTGAGCTTCGCGTGGTGAGATTCTTATGCAGTTTGTAACCATGAAGTGTGACGATGATAATGCTCAATGGCACTCGATAAAATGTCGCAAAAATACTCGGGAATAGAAAGAGTAGTTTCACCATTGTACACCCGGTAATCCCTCAATGCTACAACTTCGGCTACCTATTTACATGTATAGAAAGCTAATGGAAGAAGCAGTCATCTACGGGGTCATTTCTAGGGAACTGCGCAAGCGTATAAAAAATTATATATTGTGCAGCTGCACTCAACGCATCACGCCTGCTATATGGAAAATGTAGCCAGCGAAAAAAATTATTGCGCAGTCCCGGGGTCCCTGCGACGCCGAAGGAAAGAGCAAAGAAAATAATATTGAACGGAAGCATCGTGCGTAGCTGTTATCCCGGCCAGACATCTTGCCCGGGATGCAGCCGGCTGTATGGCGGCGCGTGCTTGAAAAACTGTCAATTCATTGCCAGTCAAACAGGCAACCCGTCGTCTTCCAGATAACGCTCTCCCTTTGACGTTAGAACAAGCTTGCCTGAGGAGTGCTGCCATCTTGTGTGATTCTCAAACAAAAGTTCTGAATCGGTCATAGCCTCCAAGACAAGGCGCATCCGGCTCGTTTAATCTCTAAGTCCAAGCTTCGGCGCATTGCGTTGTAAGGTTGCTTTGTCACTCACGATACAGTTAGTCCTTCACGATGAAAAATTATAGGCCGCCTATTTGAAAGCGCAACGTATGATATGCGCAGGGAAGAATTTGATCACGGTTCCCTAAAGAGACTGTCCCTTGTCATTGTAGAACATATGTTCTCAATTGACTAAGGCCTCCGAGACAAATACGCAAGTTTTGTCTCATCTCGAAGGCCACGCTTTACTGCTTTGATTCGAAGTCTGGCGTTGCGATTACCTGCAGCATTAACGGCTCTTGTTGTGATCTCAAAACAGCTTTCGCTGTAAAAGCATAGTAAAATTTGCAAGGGGCTATTGCTTTTGCGGGTAACAACGCACCTCGTTCATTAATTAAACACGCGCGTACGGGCCGAATATTTACGAGTGCTGGCATGATTGCCGACATGTAAAAACTTCACTGACGATCATTCAGAGTTCTCCTGACATTGCTGCGGCCCCGAAAAACAATAAATGAAAATGCACGCCAGCCTTCTTTCTTCGCATGCTAATTTTCCGTGCTTTCTGGTGATACGAATTTCGGATGATACGAGTATTTTTGGTGTTCACTTGAGATTCGAATCACCGAGGTTTCACTGTATTTCAATTATGAATACTGGCGCCTCAGTGCATCACAAATAAGTATTCACTCTAGGATATTGCCACGAGCATTTTCCGATTTCAAAGTACACAAGGCGTCCGTTTCTTTCGTTTCATAATCCTGAAATTCGAGGGTAATCACGGTCGGTGTCTTAGAAGAGTGTAAAAAAAAATCTAAATGCAGAACGGTAAAGGAAAGGTTGCCAATGGTGGAGCCCTCCTAACATCACAATCAGCGCTTCGTTTTTGTGGTCCTTTTATTTACACTAAGATAAATCACGCAGCAATCAGTGATCGTTTGAAGTGATCGCTTTCAAGTGTGTCAAAATAACTCATTTTTACCCGCGCTCAAATACTAGGCCAATCCTAAAGGAACCAAACGTTGGCAATGTCGAACGCAGCCGAGCAATAAGAAAAAAAAAAGCTAAACAAAAAGCCATGCGCGCAGGTGTTATCGTGTCTTGGCATCTAGCCCGGAATGCAGCCGCACGTCAAGAAAAACTGTTGAATCATTGCCAGCAGAGCTCTGTTTCTTCCGAGATTACGCTGTCGGCCTGAGAAGTGCTGTCACCTTCTGTTAACTTCAGAAAGCTTCTCTGAGCCCGATAGGGGCTCCGAGACTGGCAACCGCGCTCTTTTGATCTCAAAGGCCACGATTGATAGCTTTTATCTCAAAGCTTCTTTTGTCACTGACCTCAGCTTGGTTTATGAGCGAGCGTAAATCAGTTGGAAAAGCATTATTATGCACGATAGAAGCCCGTGAGTTCTACTTGTTATAAGGGTCCCGTGCTTGAAGACGAAGATGCGCTTGCCGTCATTAAAGTCAGGTTGTCTGAAAGGTACTGCTGTCCTTCTTGAATGCACAAAAATTCTACTCTGTTTGTTATGAGTTCCAAGACAAAAGTACGTGATTTGTTTGGTATCAAGGGCCATGCTTTTCCCATTTGCCTCTCACTTTCGCGTTGTCATCTACTGTAGCTTCGTGTTTCGCAAATGTTAAGAAGTTTAGTTTGTTGAAAAAAAATGGCACGAAGGGGAAGATGGATGCCCTGGTGGAATAAATCCGTAAACAAGGGTTATGTGCTCGACCTGACAATTCGACAAGTGGACTTCCCGTCTTCAAGGCTAGATGGATGGAAACAACTTTATTCAAAGTCCGGCGAAGTTTAAGAACCCGGGCTCAGGTCTCCCATGAGGGGACTTCGAGGCCTTGCCTCAATGCCGCCTCGCGGGCCCGCTGGACTGCCCATTCTTGTGTGTTGAAGCTGGAGCTGCGCAGAGCGGCTGCCCACTTCCACGCGAGAGCATCCGGAGCTACTGCATTTTAGCTGATATAACAGGGCACTCCCATAACATGTGTGAGAGCGTCGCTCTAGTTGCCTGCCATAATTTGCAAGTAGCATTCGGGTACTGCATGGGAAAAATGTGCCGCAATCGCACTGGACTGGGGAAAGTGTGTGTCTGGAGCTGTCGCCAGACGACTGGCTGGCGTCGTTTCAGCTTGGGGTGAGGTGGGGGGCAATATCCGCCTGCCTAACTGGTAGTGCTTCGTGATGTCATTGTATCTCACTAAGCGTTCTCGCATGTTTTGCACCAGGAGGTCCGAACTGGACGAGGCGGTATCCGACTCTGCGCGGCGGGTCATTTCTCGCGCATAGCGGTGTGCCACTTCGTTCGAATTAGGGGGGGGGGGGGGGGGGCTCGTGGATGGGGGGTGGCGACGTGTGCTGGAAACCATAGTATAGCGGTGTTATTGAACTGCTGTCGACCAGCCTTCCTTAGGATCTGGAGAGCTTCGGGGGAAATGCGCCCCCCTCGCGTAGTTACGGACTGCGGTTTGTGAGTCGCTAAGAACTGCTTCGCAGATGGGATCGGTAAGCGCAAGCGCTATCGCAACCTCTTCCGCTGTGTCTGCATATTTCGTGCTGACACTACACGCGTGCGTAAGCCGGGAGTTAACATCTACGACTACCGCCGTGAACCGGTGTTTGTGTGCGTATTCTGCCGCGTTCACGAAGCGCGCAGTCCTCTCCCCACCGAAGGAGCGCAGCAGTGCCTTAGCACGAGCCTGGCGTCGGCCCCCCGTTATGTTCGGGGTGCATATTTCGAGGAATAGGGGCAACTATTAGCGTGTCGCCGATGTCGTATGGAATGGCCTGTTTCTGACCGTGTTGGACGTGGTAATTCAGGCCGAGTTTCTGCAGGATGTACCGAGCCGTGTCTGTTAGGGACATGCGTTCGAGTTGCGAGACTCTTTGCGCATCCGCTATTTCCTCAAGCGTGTTGTACACCCCGAGCTGTAGCAGACGAGTGGTGCTCGTGGACTCCGGCAGGCCGAGGGCAATCTTGTATGTCTTGCGTATAAGGGTGTTGAGTTTCTCCCTTTTGGTGACCGTCCAGTTGTGGACGGCAGCCACATAAGTAATGTGACTGATTACGAATGAATGAATGAGGCGCATGACGCTGTCCTCCTTCATCCCCGTGTGCTTGTTTGTAATTCGTTTTATCAGGCGGGTAGCCGCTGTAACCTTACCTTCGATCTTGCGGATAGTTTCGCCGTTTGACCCCGTTGGCTGCTATATGCATGCCGAGGATGCGTATCTTCGGAACTCGGGGAATACAGGAGCCGTCTTGCGTATGCAACTGTATTAATTCACATTGGCGCGGTTCACAAGTAGGCCTGGACCGGCGGCGCGGGCTGTAGATTAGCAGCTCAGATTTGAGTGGAGATATTCGGAGGCCCGTGTCTTGGAGGTAGGCCTCTACTGCAGAGACTGCTGCTTGTAAGGTGCATTCTATCTGCCCGTCATTTCCCTTGTCGACCCACAGGGTGATGTCGTCTGCATACAAGGCGTGATGGAGGCCGTCAATCTCGCCAAGGCGGACCGGGAGACCCATCATCACAAGGTTGAAAAGGAGCGGGGATATTACCGACCCTTGAGGAACTGATTTCCTTAGTGGTAGCGTCTGTAAGCTTCGTACCCTCTGCTCCAATCTGAACAAAGAGTCGGACAGGGCGACTGTGGGTGCGGGGGGTGTGGGAGGGGGGCGTCGTGAGAAATTGTGCGTGTAAAACGGGAATAGGTATTTTGTGAATAAAAAAAATCACAGCATATCCGCGGAGTTAATGATGATGAGTGGGCGAAGCTCCTGAGGTACATCATCAAAGACGTGATGGTGGTTGGTTGCATGTGGTCAAACGATGTGCATGTGAGACCATATCGCGATGCCATGTGTTGTATGGCATCGCGATCGTCATCGTCATCAGCGTCATCGTTATGACGCATAGTGGGTACATTCCATGTGGTATCGCGATGCCATGTGTTGTATGGCATCGGGATCGTCATCGTGATCAGCGTCATCGTTATGACGCGGGTACACTACATGTACCCACTATGCGATCGCGATCGCGATCGCATAGTGGGGATGACGATCGCGATCGCGATCGTCATCGTCATCAGCAGGTGGCTACTACATACAAGGGACGCACGACCGACAGGCTAAGGAGCTTCGCCCCTAAAAAATCACAGCATATTCACGGAGTGAATGATGATGAGTGGGCGAAGCTCCGGAGGTTCATCGGTAAACCATCGCGATGCCATGTGTTGTATGGCATCGCGATCGTTATCGTCATCAGCGTCATCGTTATGACGCATAGTGGGTACATTCCATGTGGTGTGTGTTGTATGGCATCGCGATCGTCATCGTCATCAGCGTCATCGTTATGACGCATAGTGGGTACATTCCATGTGGTGTGCCGTGATGGCAGCGTCATCGTCATCACACAGGACCTTGCAAATCGAGGTGGCTACTACGTACTACAAACTACAGGGGACGCACGCCTGAGGTACATCATCAAAGACGTGATGGTGGTTGGTTGCATGTGGTCAAACGATGTGTATGTGAGGCCATATCGCGATGCTATGTGTTGTATGGCATCGCGATCGTCATCGTCATCACGCAGGTGGCTACTACAAACATGGGACGCACGACCCACGGTATGAGGAGCTTCGCCCCTAAAATGGATGAAAGAAGCGGGGGGGAGGGGAGGGATGTTAGACGTTTCGCTGAATCAAGGTTGTCAAAAGAATCTCCACCTAACTATGGTAGGTTTGCAATTCCTAGAAGGAGGGCTTAACTCTCATTGGTTTTCGTTGTGTATGTACTGGCGCGCTCAATATGACTTGCAACACGGGAGCGCGTGGCCTCACGGTTTTAAAGGTTGCCCACTCCTTGCATTCTTATATCGTGGGAAAGTCTCCTGTGTGTTTGTGTCTGTGTGTGTGTGTGTGTTTCACGAAACAGAGACGCGAAGAAGAATGAAGTGGTCGCCGTGCGAGGGCGATGAAGAAAAACGGAGTGTGTGTGCGTGCGACGCGTGCTCCGGTGTGCGTGCGGAGGTTCAAGACGGCGCAACGTCAAGGACAGGTGGTTCTCCGCTGGACGTCCAGTCAGGAGAAATAGGCGACATCCTCGAGGCGCTCTACCGTTCCTGCACTCCGGCTGGGAAACTGGCCCAGGGACCAGGCGATGCGCGGGGGTTCGGGCTGACATTGCTGACGGCTGGACAATTGGGACGATCGAGGCCTGCACTCTGGCTGGGAAACTGGCCCAGGGATCAGGCGAGGTGATGCAGTGCTCGCTGCCGTCCACAGCAGTCGGTCGTGTTCTGCGGCTTGTGGGAACACGATCTTAGCAACACAGTAACTTAACCTGAGTTACTCTGTTGATTTAACTTTTCGCGACGCACTCAAATTGTGTAGCGCACTCGTGAGTGCATGTTTGTACGAGATGTTGGGAAGGGCTCGAACAAGTGTGAACTGTTAAGTATACAGTATCTGTGTTTAGCGCACTGCAGTGAGAGGACGCGATTAGTAAGTGAAAACGAAACTGGAGAACCAGACAGAGTGCGCGCGAGAGAGGTCAACGGGAACCCGTGAACGTCAGAACGTCGACGGGAGAGCGTGCGTGGTCAGCGAGCAAGATGGAGCACGTTTGATCCGGGGAATAGGCGGGCCGAGCTGGGGCCATCAGACCAGCCGGGACGAGCCCGGCGTTTCCTGTGCCGAACGGGTGCTCGAGACCAGGCCTTGCGGCGTGTTCCTGCGGTGGACGTGCGAACGGGCCTGGCCGAGCTGCTGATCGTGAGCCATATGGCGTGTCCGACACCAACCACCTACCGAGTCGGGCCATGGTGCTGAGTCTGCTTGGGTCCGGGACTACCGACTGCTGAGGGCGTGGTCCTGGTGCCATGTGTGCTCCGGTACTACACAACCGATTGCTGAGTGGGCTCGGTGCTACTCTAGGTGCATCGGGATCCGGTTCTGCCTCTTCGACGGCTCATCGCGCATCTCCTGCTGCGAGCGTGCGTGAGCTACGCGGTCGTCGGTACAGTGAGTGACGTCTACGGACCATAGACTCACATTTGGCAGGACACGTGGATAGTCGCGTAGGCATACAGGACTGCAAGGACTGAGGCTTAGGGAAAGAGTAATTGTATGTACTAGTGTTCAGCAAGTGTTTGTATATGTGTTTTGATGGGTGTTGTCTATAACTGTTTTCTTGTCCCTGCCTCTGTCTGTGTCTGAGGACCCACGAACCCATCACACTTATCCTTATCACTGATGTCTGTTGGCGCATCCAATTCGATATCGTTTTCTCACAGCAGCCTGCTGACCCTCTACTTTGCCTTTTTTCGTGCAATCCGTTATAAAAATTATTGGTTATAGCAATGAAATTTTCATGGCATTTCAATATTGTTAAAAAAGGGTTCGACTGTACTTAAGCGTTATTCGAAATTAGAGTTTGCAAGGTGATACAATGAAACTTGACTGCGGCCGCGGCGGTCACACTTACGATAAAGCCGAATATCTGAGCGACTCTTGTACAATGGCTTAGGTGCCAGTTGCTGAAACACAGTCGGTTAACCTTTCCAGATTTCTCCATTACTGCGTGTGTCATAACTGTGCGGTGGATTTGGTACGTCAGACCCAAGCAATTATTATTATTGCAAGGTGCCATTAACTCGGTATATATAGACAGTTAATGTTTTCGATACAGTACTGACCATGAAGTATTGAAACCAGAATAACATCGCAAAAATGTCTAGATTTTGAACTTGGCATGGCGAGATTCTTATGCAATTAGTAACCATGAAATGCGATGATGATAATGCTGAATGGTACTCGCTAAAATGTCACAAAAACACTCAGAAAAAGAAGTTTCACTATTCTACACCCGGCAACGCATCAATACTACAACTTCGGTTACCTATTTACTTGTATGGAAAGGCAATGGAACAAGCAATCATCTCCGTGGTCATTTCTAGGGAACTGCGTAAGCGTATAATACAAATTATCTAGTGTGCAACCACACTCAACGCATCACGCCTGCTTAAAAGAAAATGCAGGCAGCCAAAAAACAACAAAAAAAAATTATTGCGCAGTCCCGCGGCCGCTGCGACGCCGAAGGAAAGAGCAGAAAGAAAATAATACTGAACGGAAGCATCGTGCGTAGCTGTTATCGCGGCCAGACATCTGGCCCGGAATGCAGCCGGCTGTATGGCGGCGCGTTCTTGAAAAACTGTCAATTCATTGCCAGTCAAATAGGCAACCCGTCGTCTTCCAGATAATGCTCTCCCTTTGGCGTTAAAGCAAGCTTGCCTGAGGAGTGCTGCCTTCTTGTGTCATTCTGAAACAAAAGTTCCGAATCGGTAGCAGCCTCCAAGACAAGGCGCACCCGGCTTGTTTAATCTCTAAGGCCAAGCTTCAGCGCATTGCGTTGTAAGGTTCCTTTGTCACTCATGATAGAGTTTGCCCTTCACGATGAAAAATTATAAGCCGCCTATTTGAAAGCGCAACATATGATACGTGCGGGGAAAAATTTGAACTCAGTTGCCTAAAGAGCGCTGTCTTTTTTCATTGTAGAACGTGTGTTCCGAATTTGCTAATGCCTCCAAGACAAATACACAGGTGTTGTCCGATCTCAAAGGCCACGCTTTACTGCTTTGATTCGAAGTCTGGCGCTGCGATTAACTGCAGCTTCGCTTTCGCAGCGTCGATGTTAATGCTGTCGTGTGTACGACAAAGTGCTGCATCTGCGACGCATTTTCGAGGGCGCGCGCTTCAAGTAGAAACGTAATATGCATACTCATTTATTCTATCTGCTACCGAGATTAAGGCAGGCTGCCTGAGGAGTGTTACCTATTTTCGTGACTTTTCATCAATAGTTGTCAATCGCTTATGCCACGAAGAACAAATGCGGTCGTTTTTTTCTGTTTTTCTTTTAAATGCGAAGCATTTCTTTGCGTACTGCACGCACTTTGAGCGTTTCTATCTACGCATCTATCTATCTATCTAGCCGCCTACGTCTTTGTGCTCTCGTGATCGCCACCTTAACTTGGGGTCCGCCAAAATAAATATGGTAGTGTAAGAGGATTGGATGAATATGTCTGGCTGGTCGTGACTTCAATAACATGAAAATCCCGTCATATACGTCGTCAAACTCATTTCTCCAGACACGTGTGGCTCATACCCGTATACCACGGGCCGCGGTATGCGGGTATGCGCCACAGTTGTTTGACAATTTATATCTGCCCAGGAACGGCGAGGACAGACATTGGCAATTTAAATGCGAGAGCGTTCAGAAAAACTGACATCGGCAGCGTTGACCCGACGAATGCAAAGAATGGAAATCAGAGTCCCGGCAGCAATCGAACCCAAGCATTCTGCGTGTAAATCTAGTATTCTACCACAGAGCCACGTCAGGTCTCGAAAGTGCTTTGGAAAAAGACCCTATGAAGGCGTAATGTTCGTGAAACGTCAATTGTGCTTGCAGTGCTGGCTATCTAAATTTAAAAATATTCCATATGTACCCTTATGATGGAGTCATGTCCAGTTAACGTCCATTGCATATTTAAGCATCATCCACTGTAGTTGGTTCACGTAGTTGGTTCATCTATGGCTACAATCCTCGCAAGCACAAACGCTACATATCAGCTTACCGCTTCTGGTGTTGGTAATACCCTTGTTTCTGTTGCCATCGTTACGCAACTGTAAACAACTGGTTATATCAAACATATGCGACTGTTCAACATATGTCTGTGCGTACAACATTTGTACATATCTTTAGCGTCATTTCATAACGTCTCGCTCAATAAAAAAATTACAACTCAGTCACCTTGCCTCCGCATGCTGCGCATAACATCGATTCCCATGGTACTTGGGATCTGCCTATTTTTTTCTTTTTTAAATCTCGAAGTACCTCTCTTATTACTTTGCCTTTTTTTGTTTTACGATTGTTTTTCACTGTAGCTTCGTTTTCGCTAATATGATAGCTTTGATAAGCACAAGTGCTTAAGCACTTTCCATTAACGGCAATTTCTCCGTGATTGGATGAGACGGGGTATTCCATGGTAACATAACACGCCCAATGCACAACTGTATTCTTTGATCACAAATCGCGGGCAACAAGATTGTTTGAAATCGGTGCAGTAATTAAATCAGTTGTGATGCACAGCTTTACACAACGTCGTTCGATGAAATAGACGGTCAGAGAATTTGCGAAGTGCAAATATAGTTATCAGTTGGTGCGTTACTGTCAAACTGTAACTTCAACACACACTCGATCGTTCTGAATGCTCTATGGAAAGTGTCGAAAGAAACCTCTATATTTCAAAGGAAATATAGATGAAAAACACGTTCATAAGGCGGCTGAGTAACGAGAATTACAAGGTGAGGCGAAGGAACGATAATTTATTTGATTCACTTAGGCCTAATAAGACTGGTGCTAGTGAGAAACAGAGAAAAAGTAATCAAAGAATAAACAGGGTAGCTGTTATCTTTGTCAACATTAAGAGACAGAATCGTACAAGGTAGGTAGCGTAATGCGTAGAGCAGATGACCGGTGACCATTGAGAGCGACGGAATGGTTACGGTAGACGCCAAGATATCAGCGGGTACAGAAAAACTGAGTCAGAAGTGAACACATCACCAAGGAAGAACATCAGCAATGTTTTCGTTTCCGGGATGTCTGTGTTTATTTATCATCTTTTCCACAGATACGATAGAAGCTACATTGCAGACAAGTGCAGCGTAAGGTTCATTGGGGAGATGAAACTATAAAATATGGGCATAGAATGCCATCAGCCTTTCACTGTTCAGCGTAAATTGTTCCTAAACGCGGGAGGCCTTCGCGCTGCAACTGACCGTTCCATAAAACGGGCCGAACTCTTATACATCGTCATTATCACTAGCCGCATCATCACCGATGCGTGTCTTTGCGGACGTGAACTCTCAAGCTGAAGCACGTGGTTACAAAAAGCACGTGGTTACAAAAAACTGTAGTGCGTGGGACATGGTCCCTGAGATGAAAAATATGCCACATACCCACTATCAAAGGAAACCTTTTGTTGCCTTCGCCTAAAGTGCTTCCTTTTAATTCGCTTTATAATATTTTCTCAGACTATTGCAGCATTCCTCTTAGCAATTAAGTGCGATGGTGACCACACTAGACGGCTGCTTAAAAGTTGTCAAGAGAAAGTCGCACGTCTTCATTAAGCATATTCGTATGAGATAACGGCAGCCTTTCTTTTGAGTGGGTTGGGGCGACTGCTGCAAAGTGGTGTTACCGAGTTGTGTTACAAAGAATGAGGCGATGCGAGAGCCTGAATTGCCCAATAAAACGTTTGGATCGTTGAGGATAGTTCTTTGCTTTGCTGCGTGCGATCGAAGGAACACGAGACACACACTGATTATTTTTTCTCGAACGTCGAACCGCACGAACCACCGCGTTCCAACCGCTCTATCGACAAGTTGACAATCACGTCATTGTTTCACACAATCATGCACGGATGTCATTTGCATAAAACTTGCTGACCGAGCAGGGTCTCTGTGTCTATTTTTCCAGCTCTCCTGGAATTTGCTCATTTGGGTATAGAGCATAGATATTTCCATTCTCGCTCGTCCCCCCTTTTTCTGGCGCTCAACCAACGAGCCTTCTGCCGATTCCCAAACCACTCAGCGTAGTTATCCACCTGTACCGTGCTGTAACACTCGCTCCCCAGAAATGGAAGGCCAATTTATACGGCGGACAAATGCACACTCCATTCGACTCGGCACTTCCCCTGTTCCTACGAGGATCTCCCTGGCCACACGCATGCCAACAATAGCACGTAGCTATGTGCGTGGCCGTTTATCCGTTCCGAAGGGAGAGGTCACGTGATTTCCGGGTACGCATTTTGAGGACGCTCTGTGCGCACGCGTTTTCGCCAACCTAGCCACTGAACACTCTGGCTAGGTTGTAGTAAAGGTTGTTTTAATATTATGATTGAACACTTAATTTCCGGTCATTTATTTGCTGTTGTGGTTAGGTAACGCATGAAGCAAAGATCCACTGATCGTTTCCAAAGGTTTGCGGAGACGTAATACGACAGGAATAAACAGTTTGTCCTCGCACCCGACGCATCATGCAGGCTATACGGGAAGCTCAAACAATAAAAGATTAGGGCGAAGTCCCGCAGCCATGGCAACGACGTAGGAAAGAAAGAAATCACAAATAAAACATGAGATATCAAGCAGACGCATCGTGTGCAGCAGCCATCGCGTCTAGATATCTTGTCCGTAATCCCGGCAGCTGCATTGCACTGCCCGTTTGGAAAAACTGCCGACTCATTTCCGCTAACGCAAGCCGCCCGATGTCTGGCAGATAACGCTCCACCGTTGGTCTTGAAGCAAGCTTGCCCGCAGAGTGCTGCCATCTTCTGGCTCTGCAAAACAAGCGCTCTAAACAGTATAAGGCCTCCAAGACGAGGCGCACCGGATTCTTTGATCTTAGAGGCCATACTTCAGTGGTTGGCGTTGTAGGTTATTGTTTGTTTTTGTTATTTACGAGAGCTTTTTTTTTCCGCGCAATGGAGACGAGGTTAAATGACGCTGGGCATGCGTCATAAAATGCCGCAGGTTCCATTGCATTTAGAGACCATGTATTACAAAGCGGGATGAATTCTACGCGATTATGATTCAAGCAAATTTGCCTGAACAGTGATGCCGTTTTTTGTCAGTGTGGTACACGCGCTCTCGATGGGTTATTGCCTCCTAAAGTGATGCAAGTGGCTCGCTCGATATAAGAGGTCAAGCTTTACTGCATTGCTTTGAGGGCATACGCTGTGATTAACTGTAGCTTACTTTTCGCGCAGACATGAGCTCTGGTATGTACGACAAAATGCCTTGTTTGAGAAGGTGCGTACTTTAAAACGAAGCATATTGTCACGTCATTTTGTGACAGAAACCTGTTACTGGAGCTCAGCAGAACGTCAAGGCTGGCGCGATCACTGGGAAAACGAACTCATGGTGCTTTTCCACGTGCTTATCAGCATTGTCTTTCCCACTGCGGCGATACATACCTGCCAGCAATGATACCGCGTAATACATCTATTAGCCTCGCGGTATTACCCTCAGCGCAGAGAGCACCCTGCCGATGCGGTTACAATGAACATAATAGCTTGTAATACTCGGTAATATGATAAGCGCCCGTTTAATCCATTTGCAACCAAGATTTGACCAAGGTGACTGAAGAGTGTTACCTTCTTTTGTGACATTAGATTATGGTTGATCACTTTCTTATGGCATCCAAGACGCATGCTGTCGGGTGTCTAATTTCAAATAGCGCCTGTTATCAGGGTTGCCGTTGGGTAGACAGGAAAAGGCGCCAGAACTCAAGCCAAAAGTAGCCAAAGTAGCCATGTCAGTTGATATTATCGCCAAATTTCTAGCCAAATAGAACAAAAGCGGTATTATCAACAGAGTCTTTACTGTTGATGAATAAATAAAACCATTTTGAATAAGTAAAACCACAACTTTCAGAAAGAGCCATGGCGCCAACTAGAAATTTTCCTCGCTAACGGGGTCCAAAAGTAGCCACTTTGGCGCAAAGTAGCCACCAACGGCAACCCTGCCTGTTATAGCTATCTTTCCATTTTGTGAATGCAAACAAGCTTGCATTTTGTGAATATAATATATCTTATAACAGAAATGTCTCAATTAGGCACTTTCCATCAATTATAGCTTGCCGGTCATTATGAGAAGTGGTACTCCAAGTCAATTTAAGACGCAGGAAGCACAACTGCATACTATATTTACGAATCTCGGGTAATGGGTTGTTCGAAATAGATAAACTGAATAATTATGTGTCATAGCTTTTCATAATAGGGTTCGATGAAATGGAACGGCCAGGAGAGTTGCAAGGTAGACAGATTTTTTGGCTGACAACAAATGACGCTGACGCCGACACCGGAATTATGGCGACACGAGCCATTTAGCGGTATCTCGTAAAAAAAAAACGAAAAAAAAAACAGGTACAAATGGGGCTTCCAGCCGATAACTAACCCAGACATTCTGCGCGGCAGTCGAGTATTTTACATCAGTAACGCGACGGCGCTTGCAACCACTTTTGGATCCTATACAGTCGGCATGTCGGGAATACAGTCTCGTTAACGAATGTTATATCATGACAAAAGCGTATGGTGGTAGCCGCCACACCATGTGAATTGCAAGACGACTTGGTTGGTCAAATTTTATTAAGTGTCCTGATAGACGCGACTAGCGCGAAGCGGGCTCCTCCCACATGAGCGGTTCAAGCTTCATCACCCCTTTCGGTGGGTCGAGATATCATTCGTGATGGCCTTAACGACCAGCCACACCATCAATAAAATGGGCAGCCGCTGACGTGAACTCTCATGCTGCGATGATAATGACGAAGATTAACATGAGACCAGATGGCATGGGCCTTGGGGTCGTTTTGGGCGAACGAGTCAGGGATTCTCAGATATCATTTTTTTTAAGAGCGAAGCGGTCCTATCACGCGCAAAATGTCATGACCTAAAACTATCAGCATCATGAATCAGCACGCGCTCTCTTCCTCCTCTTCTTGATTTTCCGCATCGCTACCAGAAAACGTGCGCCGATTGCGCCGGCGTGGCCTGCAATAACCGTGATGCATGAGAGGATGAGTACATAGAAAGAAAGAAAGAAAGAAAGAAAGAAAGAAAGAAAGAAAGAAAGAAGGAAAGAAAGAAAGAACGAAAGAAAGAAAGAAAGAACGAAAGAAAGAAAAGAAGAAAGAAAGAAAGAAAGAACGAACGAAAGAAAGAAAGAAAGAAAGAAAGGAAGAAAGAAAGAAAGAAAGAAAGAAAGAAAGAACGAACGAAAGAAAGGAAGAAAGAAAGAACGAACGAAAGAAAGAAAGAAAGAAAGAACGAAAGAAAGAAAGAAAGAAAGAAAGAAAGAAAGAACGAAAGAAAGAAAGAAAGAAAGAAAGGAAGGAAGAAAGAAAGAAAGAAAGAAAGAAAGAAAGAAAGAAAGAAAGAACGAACGAAAGAAAGAAAGAAAGAACGAAAGAAAGAAAGGAAGAAAGAAAGAAAGAAAGAACGAACGAACGAAAGAAAGAAAGAAAGAAAGAAAGAACGAAAGAAAGAAAGAAAGAAAGAAAGAAAGAACGAAAGAAAGAAAGAACGAAAGAAAGAAAGGAAGAAAGAAAGAAAGAAAGAACGAACGAAAGAAAGAAAGAAAGAAAGAAAGAAAGAAAGAAAGAAAGAAAGAAAGAAAGGAAGAAAGAAAGACAGACAGAACGAAAGAAAGAAAGAAAGAAAGAAATAAAGACAGAACGAAAGAAAGAAAGAAAGAAGGAAAGAAAGAAAGAAAGGAAGAAAGAGAGAGAGAAAGAAAAAGGAGCCGAGAAAGAAATATATAATGAAAGAAAAATATTAAGAAAGAGAATGCAATTCTTGCCTAAAAAATTCTTCGCGGGGCGGGATTCGAACACGCGTAACCTCGATCCGAAAGAAAGCGTCAGAACCACTCGGATAGCCAGGCGCGCTAGTAGAGCACAGCATAGCCTTGTGTAATATATACGTAGCAAGGGGGTGGGAAAAAGTATAGGCAGCGTCAGGAGGAGACATGTGATGGTGTGATTTAAATAAATCTCCTTCAGTAGAAAGAGCAGCAAGTCTGAAAGAAAATTATATATGTACTATTATGTTACTGTCCCTTTACGTTACTGAGAAAACGGTAAAAATGGCCAAAAATGCATGGGAGATATAGGGCTGACCCGGTGCCCTTAGTGCGTATTAAGGGCGCAAGAACGATAAGGAAAAATGAGAGATAAGCATTGGTTGGTTCGTGAATACGGGCATTAATGCACATTCGGACATAAAATTTGTGTAAAAAAGTTGAAACTTCGAAAAGTCTCAGAGTCCGAAACTTCAGATATTGTCATGAATTTTCTCGTTGGGGCTTCTGGCGGCCCCGTGACAGCGTCCGAATTTACAAGCATGTCCAGAAAAACGGCAGCTTTCTCGTCCTTAACACTAGAGGTGTGCACGGGCTCCGGGTAGCCCGAAAGCCCGAGCCCGGCCCGGCCCGCGGGCCGGGTTCGGGTAAGCCGACGTCTTTTGACCTCGGGCCCGGGCCGGGCTCGGGCTATGTTTTTTTTTTTAATCGGGTGGGCCGGGCCAGATGCAAAGCCCGAATCAAACTTACGACGTATTATTTCTTCGCTTTCGGAAGAGATTGTACAAAATTGTGGAATGCAGCCTGCTTTCAGAAAAGCAATGCTCAGAATTATTTAATGAGTAGAGCGACAATAGCAATAATTTACCGTTCACACAAGACGAGCTTCTTCATTATCTATCCATGGAATAATCCTCCTGTCCTGCATATGAGGTACTAAACTCCAGGAAGAACAAGCAGCCTAAACATTCCAAGCTTGCTAGCTTGCGAAAAAGATATTGCCAATTCCTGCTACCAGAGTGAGGAGTGAACGGAAGTTTAGTCTGGCTGGATATGTGATGCAGGAGCGCCGCACTTCACTAAGCCCGAATCATTGAATAGCTTGTTATATGTACACAACTTCTAATTTGTGTGTATAGTGACTGTCATGTGTCGATTGCTTATGTTTCACTGTGATATGTTGAATAATATACCACATTATCGGAAATAGATATATTGTATCTGCAGCGAAACTTCATAAGATCGGGCCGGACCGGGCCGGGCCCGAACTTTTGTCTTTGTACGCCGGGCCGGGCCGGGCGGGCTCGTAGCCCTTTAGCGTCGGGCTCGGACGGGCCTTGGACGCTGTCAGCGGGCCCGGGCCGGGCTCGGGCTCGAAAATGCGGCCCGTGCACAGCTCTACTTAACACTGATGTCTGTTGGCGCATCCAATTCGATACAGTTTTCTCACAGCAGCCTGCTGTCCCTCTACTTGGCTTTTTTTTCGTGCAACCCGTTCATCAAAATTAACGGTTATAACAATGAAATTTTTATGGCACTTCAATATTGTTATAAGTGGGTTCGACTGTAGTTTAGCGTTATTCTAAATAAGGGTTTGCGAGGCGATACATTGGAACATGATTGCGGCAGCGGCGGTCGCACTTACGATAAAGCCGAAAATGCGAGCAACTCGTGTACAAAGGCTTAGGTGTTGGTTGCTGAAACACTGTCGGTTAACCTTTCCAGATTTCTCCATTACTGCGTGTGTTATAACTGTGTCGTGGATTTGGTACGTAAGACCCAAGCAATAAATATTATTGGCAAGGTGCAAGAATATTGCACGGTATATATAGACAGTTAAAATTTTCGATACAGTACTGACCATGAACTATTGAAACCAGAGTGGCATCGCGAGAATGTCTAGATTTTGAGCTTCGCGTGGTGAGATTCTTATGCAGTTTGTAACCATGAAGTGTGACGATGATAATGCTCAATGGCACTCGATAAAATGTCGCAAAAATACTCGGGAATAGAAAGAGTAGTTTCACCATTGTACACCCGGTAATCCCTCAATGCTACAACTTCGGCTACCTATTTACATGTATAGAAAGCTAATGGAAGAAGCAGTCATCTACGGGGTCATTTCTAGGGAACTGCGCAAGCGTATAAAAAATTATATATTGTGCAGCTGCACTCAACGCATCACGCCTGCTATATGGAAAATGTAGCCAGCGAAAAAAAATTATTGCGCAGTCCCGGGGTCCCTGCGACGCCGAAGGAAAGAGCAAAGAAAATAATATTGAACGGAAGCATCGTGCGTAGCTGTTATCGCGGCCAGACATCTTGCCCGGGATGCAGCCGGCTGTATGGCGGCGCGTGCTTGAAAAACTGTCAATTCATTGCCAGTCAAACAGGCAACCCGTCGTCTTCCAGATAACGCTCTCCCTTTGACGTTAGAACAAGCTTGCCTGAGGAGTGCTGCCATCTTGTGTGATTCTCAAACAAAAGTTCTGAATCGGTCATAGCCTCCAAGACAAGGCGCATCCGGCTCGTTTAATCTCTAAGTCCAAGCTTCGGCGCATTGCGTTGTTAGGTTGCTTTGTCACTCACGATACAGTTAGTCCTTCACGATGAAAAATTATAGGCCGCCTATTTGAAAGCGCAACGTATGATACGCGCAGGGAAGAATTTGATCACGGTTCCCTAAAGAGACTGTCCCTTGTCATTGTAGAACATATGTTCTCAATTGACTAAGGCCTCCGAGACAAATACGCACGTTTTGTCTCATCTCGAAGGCCACGCTTTACTGCTTTGATTCGAAGTCTGGCGTTGCGATTAACTGCAGCATTAACGGCTCTTGTTGTGATCTCGTAACAGCTTTCGCTGTAAAAGCATATTAAAATTTGCAAGGGGCTATTGCTCTTGCGGGTAACAACGCACCTCGTTCATTAATTAAACACGCGCAGACGGGCCGAAGATTTACGAGTGCTGGCATGATTGCCGACATGTAAAAACTTCACTGACGATCATTCAGAGTTCTCCTGATATTGCTGCGGCCCTGAAAAACAATAAATCAAAATGCACGCCACCTTTCTTTCTTCGTATGCTAATTTTCCATGCTTTCTGGTGATACGAATTTCGGATGATACGAGTATTTTTGGTGTTCACTTGAGATTCGAATCACCGAGGTTTCACTTTATTTCAATTATGAATACTGGCGCCTCAGTGCATCACAAAGAAGTATTCACTCTAAAATATTGCCACGAGCATTTTCCGATTTCAAAGTACACAAGGCGTCCCTTTCTTTCGTTTCATAATCCTGAAATTCGAGGGTAATCACGGTCGGTGTCTTAGAAGAGTGTAAAAAAAATGTAAATGCAGAACGGTAAAGGAAAGGTTGCCAATGGTGGAGCCCTCCTAACATCAAGATCAGCGCTTCGTTTTTGTGGTCCTTTTATTTACACTAAGATAAATCACGCAGCAATCAGTGATCGTTTGAAGTGATCGCTTTCAAGTGTGTCAAAATAACTCATTTTTACCCGCGCTCAAATACTAGGCCAATCCTAAAGGAACCAAACGTTGGCAATCTCGAACGCAGCCGAGCAATAGGAAAACAAAAAGCTAAACAAAAAGCCATGCGCGCAGGTGTTATCGTGTCTAGGCATCTAGCCCGGAATGCAGCCGCACGTCTAGAAAAACTGTTGAATCATTGCCAGCAGAGCTCTGTTTCTTCCGAGATTACGCTGTCGACCTGAGGAGTGCTGTCACCTTCTGTTAACTTCAGAAAGCTTCTCTGAGCCCGATAGGGGCTCCGAGACTAGCAACCGCGCTCTTTTGATCTCAAGGGCCACGCTTTATAGCTTTGATCTCAAAGCCGCTTTTGTCACTGACATAAGCTTGGTTTATGAGCGAGCGTAAATCAGTTGGAAAAGCATTATTATGCACGATAGAAGCCCGTGAGTTCTACTTGTTATAAGGGTCCCGTGCTTGAAGACGAAGATGCGCTTGCCGTCATTAAAGTCACGTTGTCTGAAAGGTACTGCTGTCCCTCTTGAATTCACAAAAATTCTACTCTGTTTGTTATGAGTTCCAAGACAAAAGTACGTGATTTGTTTGATATCAAGGGCCATGCTTTTCCCATTTGCCTCTCACTTTCGCGTTGTCATCTACTGTAGCTTCGTGTTTCGCAAATGTTAAGAAGTTTAGTTTGTTGAAAAAAAAAATGGCACGAAGGGGAAGATGGATGCTCTGGTGGAATAAATCCGTAAACAAGGGTTATGTGCTCGACCTGACAATTCGACAAGTGGACTTCCCGTCTTCAAGGCTAGATGGATGGAAACAACTTTATTCAAAGTCCGGCGAAGTTTAAGAACCCGGGCTCAGGTCTCCCATGAGGGGACTTCGAGGCCTTGCCTCAATGCCGCCTCGCGGGCCCGCTGGACTGCCCATTCTTGTATCTTGAAGCTGGAGCTGCGCAGAGCGGCTGCCCACTTCGACGCGAGAGCATCCGGAGCTACTGCATTTTAGCTGATATAACAGGGCACTCCCATAACATGTGTGAGAGCGTCGCTCTAGTTGCCTGCCATAATTTGCAAGTAGCATTCGGGTACTGCATGGGAAAAATGCCGCAATCGCACTGGACTGGGGAAAGTGTGTGTCTGGAGCTGTCGCCAGACGACTGCCTGGCGTCGTTTCAGCTTGGGGTGAGGTGGGGGGGCAATATCCGCCGGCCTAACTGGTAGTGCTTCGTGATGTCATTGTATCTCACTAAGCGTTCTCGCATGTTTTGCACCTGGAGGTCCGAACTCGACGAGGCGGTATCCGACTCTGCGCGGCGGGTCATTTCTCGCGCATAGCGGTGTGCCACTTCGTTCGAATTAGGGGAGGGGGGGGGGGCTCGTTGATGGGGGTGGCGACGTGTGCTGGAAACCATAGTATAGCGGTGTTATTGAACTGCTGTCGACCAGCCTTCCTTAGGATCTGGAGAGCTTCGTGGGAAATGCGCCCCCTCGCGTAGTTACGGACTGCGGTTTGTGAGTCGCTAAGAACTGCTTCGCAGATGGGATCGGTAAGCGCAAGCGCTATCGCAACCTCTTCCGCTGTGTCTGCATATTTCGTGCTGACACTACACGCGTGCGTAAGCCGGGAGTTAACATCTACGACTACCGCCGTGAACCGGTGTTTGTGTGCGTATTCTGCCGCGTTCACGAAGCGCGCAGTCCTCTCCCCCACCGAAGGAGCGCAGCAGTGCCTTAGCACGAGCCTGGCGTCGGCCCCCGTTATGTTCGGGGTGCATATTTCGAGGAATAGGGGCAACTATTAGCGTGTCGCCGATGTCGTGTGGAATGGCCTGTTTCTGACCGTGTTGGACGTGGTAATTCAGGCCGAGTTTCTGCAGGATGTACCGAGCCGTGTCTGTTAGGGACATGCGTTCGAGTTGCGAGACTCTTTGCGCATCCGGTATTTCCTCAAGCGTGTTGTACACCCCGAGCTGTAGCAGACGAGTGGTGCTCGTGGACTCCGGCAGGCGGAGGGCAATCTTGTATG
>JALIZH010031248.1:0-14673 GCA_030522465.1 Rhipicephalus appendiculatus | reverse complement strand
GGCATTAACCAAGCGATAAACAACGTCACCGCACATTTCAGCTTCGCTGAAGGATCAGTACGTAGTACTTCCGCGGTACGTTCAACGAGTGAATACTAGAGGATGCGAAAGGCAACTTCGGCTGCGAGAAGGCCCAGAAGCGATGAAAGCACTACGCGAACGACGACGTGCCCGTAGATGTATGGGAAGTGTGTTGAAACATAACCGCGGAATGTGCGTTGAAACATAACCGCGGAACAACATTTCTAATCTTCGAATCGGAGTCTTGGATTATAGTTATTCTGCAGATGAGTATTGATATGGTTGTCGAATCCTGCTGTCATATGCCCTCAAGCCTACGCGCGCAGGTTGTGCGTGGATCAGTTTGTGTAGACTCCTCCAGCAATTATAAATGTATAACGCGCGCTATTTCAGTACACGCTCCCACCCCCCCCCCCCTCATCCCCGCTATAACTATCTTCACTATGCCGGCGCGTGCGGCGCAATATTTCGTCTCTGTGGCCTTTAAGACGAGAATAGCTTGATACCTCTGTGCAGAGCAAAGCTTTCGATCTTACGTTTCCAGACCACAGTACCTTTCTAGCAACAAGTTCATAACACTAGAAAAATAATCATTACAGATTTGAAAGAAGAAAGCGAAACTTGTTCGTTTGACAAACATCGAGAAATGCTTATGTTATGACACCAGGTGCAGAACATTACATTCCGCTAAAATGAGGTGAAGTGAGCCGTCTCCTAATAACAGGCGAATCATTTTTCTTAAAAAACTGCGCTTAAGCTAATGTACGTTGTCCATATAGTATAGAACGTGATCCTTCTAACAGTCGCTAGGCTATTTGGGTAACTCAACGTTCCGAACGAAGGCCAGCGCTCTGCGAGGCACTTATTCGTCGCTTGAAAGCGCTATTCGTTTGAAGGCTCATTACGTTAATGAAGGCTCATTGCCTATTGGATTCAAATTATAGTACCTTGATTCACTCTTCGATGGTATAAAACGGGTACTGACACGAATTTTAAATATTTTCGGATTGTTGCTCTAAATAAAAACGTGGGTGTCGGGAACCCTAAAAAGAGTGTCGCGGTGCATGGGAATGCATTGAATATATTTTTATTACCGCTAGCACAAAACAGCAATTTCGGTTTCGGTATCGAGAGGGTGGCTTCGCAGTGACGTATCAAGTCTGCTCTGACGTCACGGGAAGACTGCAACTCGCGACATACTAGCAACAGTTGCCTCTTTGCTGTCAGTCGCACGTGGTTCACGTAAACAACGATGAGTGCATTGTCGTACAGTGACTGTGAGAGTGATTTCTGCGACTTAGGCTGCATGCAGGACGCAAATTTCGCGAACCCAGTGAGCTGTGTTGATTTGTCATGATAATGTCCATTGCGGTGCGGCTGGCTTGCAGATGCTGGGCGACAAACTTTAAAATCAATGTATAATATTTTGTACGCCGCATGACAACACAACGAAAGATGGCTACGAAATCGAAGCTGAAACACAAATGGCACAAATAGGGCAAGTGTGGTCATCTAGCGCCAAGAAAGAACTGTGACTAGCACAGTCCCCATTAGTTCTTTGAGCGACCGGTGTTTGTCGATGACGGCCATTTTGTTCCAAAACCTCATGACGACTATACTTGTCAACGGGAGCAGAAGGGCTAATAGAGCGAGTCGGCTGCCAGCAGTGCAATCTTACCCTGTTGCAGATCGGCGCGGCCGCCTTGGTTGAAGGAGCATGCGCTCGCCAGCTGCGGAGGCGCCACCAGCAACGCGCTCGCATTTGGCAGCCCACTGTGGTCGGCCATCGAGGGCGCTCCCCTTTGCGAAGCACGGTGGTGGCCGCTGCGCCCACATGACTCGTCATCCGCCACGTCCACGCGCTGCCGGAAGACGCTGCAGGGTTCTGCTTCAGGCATCCGCCGAGCTGGTTCTGTGGCGTAGCGGACCCTCTTCTCATCGAGGCGGAGGTTAGCGAAACCTGGCCTGTCTTCTCCATCCGCGGATGTGTCCGTCACGTCGGCGGCGTAAGCTCTCTCTCCCGTCTCTATACAGATTTACAAAAAAAAAAAGAAAAAGGAAGAAGCTCGGAAATTCATTCAGAAAGCAACTACGTATTCGCGTATATTTTTCTTCTAGCCTAGTGCTAGCCGCCGGTGCGACGGTTAGCACTCGTTATTATGGTAATTTACCGTGCGGTGAGAAAGGTAATATACTGTGCCATTGTGGTCTGCACGTAACCAGTTTAGATGAGGACACCGGCGGTAGTTGCTCGATGCGTACAGTAGCTTGATTAGAAAGGCTCATACATGTGTTGTAAAGTGAAACGGCTGCGTGCCGACCAGGGTAGTTCGGTATTACTGTGATTACTGTATTCTAAGTCAGCAGTGCTAAAAAAGCGTATTCGCGACACAACGGCATTCATCGACTTCCGTTGGCGCCGTATTAGGAAAATACTTCGTACTCAGAACGACGTATATGGGGTCCTAGCGCACCATTGAGGCCCAGAATTCTGTGGAACCGTGCAAGGCCGAGAAAAAAAGTCAATATTGTCTCCAACAAAACTAAAATAATTGAAAGCCCCGCTGCATCAATTACGCATGCGTCTAGGTGATGAACGAGCAACACATTTGCGAAGAGATACACAGAAATTTATTCACACATATGAACACACGCCAGCATATCCGGAATGATGATGCTAAAGCAACACCTAAACATCTATACAGGGTGTTTCAAGAAATGTGTCCACTATTTTTTAAAAAATCTGGGAAATGCGGTATTTGCTCGCTGCCTTCACAATTGTTTTTTTCTGTAGCGGCAGGCATCTTAAGATGGTTGAAGACATGATTTGGGACAGTAATTAAGAAAGTTAAATTAATTAGCTTTGTAATTAGAGCAGTTAAGTTGTTAAGTCCAATGGGAGAATTGAAGTCCTTCATGCGAGGAAGCCTTTTCAGCTTTGAGATTTCGAAAAAGCGGCCACTAGAAATAATTGCGAAGTAATGAAATTCTCCCAAATTCAGCGGCGAAACCGAAACGCGGAAGAGCGCAACTGCCACATTCGTCTGAGACTTCCACATGAGTGAACGTCATTATATCAACCATCAACCGACTTCTTGGTGTGAGTGTGTGGGCTGCGCTTGCAGTAGTAGCACGCATGACGCACATACGTTAACGAACGGGGAAGAACTGCACCTATCTAACCATTGTCTTGAACAGTGACGTCATTCTAGTTGTCTGCTTGTTGCGCTCATCGGTGCTTGAGTTGCGGTTTCACCATTGAATTTGCCTGAATTTCATTACGCCACAATAATTATTAGAGGCCGCTTTTTCGAAATCTCAAAGCTGAAATGGGTTCTTCGCATGAAAGACTTCAATACTCCCATTTGACTTTACCAACTAACACCGCTAATTAAAAGTTAATTAATTTAACTTCCTTAATTACTGTCTGAAATCATGTCTTCAACCATATTAAGATGCCCGCCGCTACAGAAAAAGCAATTGTGAAGACAGTGAGCAAATGCCGCATTTTGCCGATTTTTTAAAAATAGTGGAGACATTTCTTGAAACCCCTTGTAGATACCGTTACACACATCTAAAACAATCCCACAGCCACCGTATTCCTATGAAAAACACGAAAACATGATTGAGAATGGGGTCAGGCGAAGAGTTACAATCTCTTCAATGTTATTCACAGCACATTCACAAGAAATATTTAAAAACTTAAAAAGGGGAAATAAAAATGATTATGAATTAACGAAGAATATCATAGCTACTAGTGTTTTGTGGACGATATTGCACTTTTCGGCGATGACGGTGACGAATCACGAACCAAAAAAAAAATACCGGTGATGTAAACGAAAGAATCCGGATTAAAGATGAACGCGAAGAAAACAAAGATCATGCTAGGCGGCCTGGCAAAAAAGGGAGGTTAAGGGTGCCAACCAGACTAGAAGAGCATGTATGCGCGTGGCATATTTATTAACAAAAGAGCCCCCCCCTCCCCACCCCACGTGTATCAAATGCACCAAAAAATAAGGTTGTGTTGGCTCGCAAACGTTAGTCTATCGTAACACATGACTGGAAATCTAATTACCCCTATCTTTAAAACGGAAATCAATTCTTTCAGCCAAAAGGAACTAGTTCCTGGAACGTCCTTCCTTGGAACGCCGTTCCGTACAACACTGCCTTTAAGCGGAAATCACAATTCTTTCGGTCATAACTTATGGAACAGAAACATGAATAAACTACAGAACGCGACCTGTAAAACTTGGCGAGTGGTGCCGCAAGGTTCCATATACTGTAAATCTAAACAAGGTAGACACGCAGGCACGCCTTGCCTATCTCAAGGTAAGAATGTAACGGAAAAAAACCGCGCATGAATACCTTTCACGTGTCGCCCTTGGATCGATAAGAACACGAGTGAACAGAAGGCATGGTCAATAGCGAACGCACGATAAAGAGAACAAAAATGTGATTGGACAGACGTAAGAGCAGTCAACACGTGTCCTTATATGAAGCGAGCGAGTCCAATATGGAACCACGTAGCCACTGACTGCTAGCTGAGGTGATCGCTGCCGAAAAGAGTGCCGCAATCTTGCCGCGTACCCGTCTCGCACACGTTTTTGACTTTTTGAATAATGGCAACATTAAATGCATCTGTTTCTAAAAGCACGTGGGAAGCAATCGTTGAACGAGATTTTTACTTCAAAATGATATCTAATGGACAAAAAGACGGCAATGAAGTGAAAAAACACGAACTGAAACACATGCGTCATGCACGTGTTTTTATGTTCGTTAACGATTGTTGGTGTTGGTGGGCTAGTCGGTTTAGAAGGCGTGTACCGAAAAAACATGTCTACACTTCTTCCCGGTCTTTGTCGCGTCATGCCTATATTTCTCAAGTAATGAACAACTAGCTCAGCAACACCCCTTGTTGAGCTTTTTACTAGTTTCGCAAGGTAAAATTATGTGATATCACTGAAGCAAAAACGCTTGTTACGCTTGACCACAACACGCGCGTGTGTAAATACATGCACACCCACAGACACGAAAATTTTTGTGCAGTTTATAAGCACTCGCATCACGCAGTCGGCGGCTGAAAGGATGTAAAGGATATAGCGCTAGAAATATGATGTAAGGCCCGGTTTATGCAGAGATATAGTATTCACATAAAACTTCTTCCGCTAAATGTATTCCTGCTAGAATGATTATGCGAATGCTGATGCTAGATATATAAGTGAGGTCTACCGACCCATGGCAAAAATATTTATGAAATAGAAGTACTATGAATGTAAGCTTCCAAGTTTTTGTAGCGTTTAACAACTCGTCAACGACGTGGCCATCTAGTGTGATTCAGCTCGAAGGCCGCTTTTTGGGTAGAAAAGCGACAGTGCTAGTGATAACTGACAGTAATTGTCATAGCAGAAACAAACAAGAGGATGCAAGCTATTTTGTCGGCGTCACTTCCCGCCCCGAATAGTACATGTGGCATTAGCACGACAGAATGCATGCACTTTCTTATTTTTGCTAGTAAACCAATCCATCTACCAACTTTCTGCAGCTTAGGCGAGTAACATGCAAGCGCTTCATGTTCTATGGCATCACAGGTTTATCCTGTGTTCAAGAACAAAAACACATAAACAAAACTACTTAAAAGGACGCACGCGTGATGTTCTGGCAATGAAATGCGTACCTAGGACGCTCGACGTCTGATCTATACACAAAATAAATGACAGGAATTTCGGTAATCGTTATCCTGATCGGACCTTAATTATCGGTAAACTCTAGATTGGTTGCAAAAAGGCCAAATATTCCCGGCAAAATAGTATCACTGACCTCTACACCCTGTACAAAGGGCAAACTATTCCAAATATTAGCCACTGAAAGCCAATAGCTCAGGAAACGTCGGCTGAATAACGGAAAAAGTGGCCCAATATTAGCCGGTGAAAGCCAACGGCACAGCCGGCATAGGCTGAAGAACGGCAAAACCGGCCCAATATTCGCCGATGAAATTCATTGGCCCAGCCGATATGGGCGGGACGGCGGCAAACCAGGCCCAATGTTGCCGGTGAAGACCCAATATTGGACGGAGGGCGGCAAAACCGCCCAGAATTCGGCTACCAGCCAAGTTCACCGGCTCAGCCAATAATGGCTCTATACCGGCAACATTGGGCCGAGATTGGGCCTCGCATAGCCACCGGAAAACCAATATCGGCCCTATGTTGTGTGCTGCCTGGGTACATCGGAGAAGTTACGTTGAAGAAGTGGCGTCTAACACAACGAGCCCGCTAAAATGGCACAAACTCGCAACCATCAACCGAGTGGGCTGCGAAGAAATCCTTCTATAATGACTTACGAAGCGTATGGCCGTCACGAAAAAGAGTACGAATGCGTTTTATGCTGTGTCAGTGCAGCTTATGAAATTGGCCACCTATGATATTGTCACGTGGTCGTGAAGTTGACGCAGGCACCAGTCGGTATGTCCGAGATGAAACTGTTTATTTGGCAAGACTTGTGGCCGGTAAACGGAAAGTCAGAATATACCAATACACACTCTCACTAATAGCGGCGAACAGAGGGTCGGCTGTCGATCAACTGACAAGCGGTGAAGCGCGTCGGCATTTATACGTGTGTCATCGAATATTCAAGGCCTTATCACTCGTTGTCGCGCAAGCTCTAGAATAGGCTCGAGTGCTCGCGTCTTGCGCGCAATCTTAACACAACACTCTACAATAATCGGGAAGCGTCTAGAACAATGAGGCGCGGTTTGCGCTGAGCATGCGGACACTCTTTCTGGGCGAAAACCGAGTACAATAAAAATGAAAATAAGAAACGCGCATGGCAATATTACAACCTGAACTTCACATCTTACGCAGTGAACTAGAAGGCTATTCCTATTGTGTCTATATTAATAAGGTGTTTGGAAGGTCAGCAAGCAAGCCCGTGGTACAAAATTTGTGATCTAGAAATAAGTGCGCACTTGCACGATCTGAACATCCTGCCGCAAGAACTTTCCAAATAAGTGCGGCAATGAGGAATTTACATGGTTTAGAAGAACACGCTTCGACTGGCTTCGGTTTCTGACTGCGCCTTCCCAAAGTTCTTAGTAAATGTTTGGGGTAGGTGTAGCGCTTTGTCGTGACTACGCCCAACGTTAGACGACGTCATGGATTACGTCATCTGCTCGCAGCCAACGATCGAGCAAGGCTTCGCCCATTTGTCGCCTGCTTCATGACGGCGCCGGGAGATAGCACAGTGCGTGGGGTACCAGACGCTGGCGAGGTACGCACCCTCCCCCCTAACGAAAAAGTTGCGACTCACTTCTTCATCTCTAACACTTTCATTCTGGCAATACCGCTTGTGCCGGTAGTGTCAGGGGCTCTACGAATACGGCAGAGGACCGCACAGGAACATTAAAATCTCGACTCCGCAATCAAAATGAACAAAACTGCATCCCCGCTGGGCAAAGGCGTCGTTTTGTAGTGCAAAGAACCAATCAACGAAGTCGGTGTTGCGTAATGTTGCTCATCCGCAAACTTACGTCAGTTCGTTCAAGAGGAGGATTGGACCGGCGCTGAGAAGGGACGCGAGGGAATTGTTTCTCGAAATCGAGAGGCTGCGCGGCACGTAGAGCTGCAACAGTGGCAAAATGTTATCGTCGCGGCCTTCTGCGTAAATTAGCGAGCTTGTGTGGGAGTGGTAAACAAATGAATCAAGGCACCTTCGCACGAGCAGTGCTTGGCCTGAAGTGGAGTGCGGATATGGGCAGCCTTCTTTGTTTCTCTTCGGTTTGGTCTTTCCTTTCTTGTTCCCTTTCACCGTTCTTTTTTTTTCAGTATTTTTTCCCACTTGATTTCCATTTATTTCTCCCTCTCTCTTCATCTATTTGTTCTTCTTTCTTGCTATTTATTTCTCTTTGTATTTCCCCCTTTCTTTCTCTCTGTCGGTTTGTCGATTGCGTCATCTGTTTATTTCTATTTTGGTAACTCATTTTGCTTGCGTGGCTCCAAGCGACGTCAGCGTGCCACAGCCCTGGCCACTGAAGTGCCGCGCACTTACTCATATGATGGCGTTATACGAACAAGCCGAACAAGACTTCTCCTTAACGTGAGCGCACGTTCAGTATGCTACAACTCCATATGGTATTACTGGTCTTCCCTTCATTACACCAAGTTGCCACAGCGTTCCCAGAAACTCCGGCCGTGGGCACCCGCGTCGTTTGATGCGAGGGAAATATGAGCGTGGCGCGTGAGGAAAAAACTCGATATACGTGCAAATAAACAATAAAACTCTTCGCTCCTGGTTAGAATACCAGAAAAAGAAAGTTATGCTGCTCAGTTTTTTAAATGCGAAGCATTTCTTAGCGAACTTCGGCGACTTTGACTTCGGCTATCTATCTATCTATCTAGCCGCCTACGACTTTGTGCTCTCCCGGCCGTATCGTTCATGGGATTTATACCAAAATTGGTACGGCATAACATGATTGTATGACAAACATGAATGGCTGGTCATATCATGAAAATCATGACTAACTTGTCATGAAAAGCATGATTCACGCGTCATGGCCATAGTGCTCCTGAGGCCGTTTTGTTAACTTGATATATCCAAAAATTGGTACGATGAGACATTTCTGCATGACCAATATATATGACAGGTGGTAATATGAAAATCATGAACTGCATGTCATGTACAACATGATTTACATGCCACGCTCATGGCACGCTGACGGCCGTTTCGCTGGCTTGATATACACCAAATTTGGTATGACGTGACGTGACTGTATGACGAGCATAAATGACAAGTGGTAATATGGAAATCATGACATGTCATGTGCAACATGACTTGCACGCCACGCTCATGACACTCTCGGGGTCGTTTCGCTAGCATCATATACACCAAATTTGGTATTGAGTGACGTGATTGTATGACGGGCATAACTGACAAGTGGTAATATAGAAATCATGACATGTCATGTGCAACATGACTTGCATGCCATGCTCATGACACTTTCGTGGCCGTTTCACCAGCTTCATATACACAAAATTTGGTATTCAGCGACGTGATTGTATGACGGGCATAAATTACAAGTGGTAATATGGAAATCATTACATGTCGTGTGCAACATGACTTGCATGCCATGCTCATGAAACTCTCGTGGCCGTTTCGCTAGCTTGATATACACCATATTTTTAAGGCGAAAGCCTTTAATGTGTCATGCTCACGTCCGTCCGTCTGGTCGCCCATCCATCCGTCCGTCCATCCGTCCGTCCGTCCGTCCCTTCAGCCCTGCCCTGGCACGGTGCCAGGTGGGCGCCGGGGCGCGCAAACGGACGCCGTTCGCGTTGGACTCTACAGCGCTCGCGTTTTGCTTGCATAGCGTCGCTGTGCCTAGCGTCTCTAATCATGCAGGGAGGGAGACGAGCGCATCACGTTCCATTCTGACTGACCCCGTCTCAGTGGGCATAGGCGTTCGAGGAACACACTTTGGAATTCACAAAGTGTGTCATTGACGCTGGAACGCGGATGGCGTCTGCACGATGCGCAACGCGCGAGGACACGAACGCATGCGAAATGGAGTCAGATTGGTCTCGCGTATCGGTGCAATTCGAGGTAAAAAATTAAGCGAACTTAAGGGGCAGATGGTAACGTGAAAATCTTGGCATGTATGTCATCTACAATGCCATTTACATGCCACGCTCATGGTGCGCTTCCGTCCAGTTCGCTAGCTTGATATTCTAACATGTAGATAATGGCATGCACATTATGTACAGCATGATTTGCTACTTGGTGGCTGCTTCGCATTACATACATTCCCACAGTGCGTGGGATCTGCCGGTTTTTTTTTTTAATGCGAAGCATTTCATAGCGAACTTCGGCGACTTTGAGCGTATCTATCTATCTATCTAGCCGCCTACGTATTTGTGCTCTCCTGGCCGTATCGTTAATGGGATTTATACCAAATTTGGTATGGCATAACATGACTGTATGACGAACATGAATGCCTGGTCATATCATGAAAATCATGAATAACTTGTCATGAAAAGTATGATTTACATGCCACGCTCATGGCGCGCTCGCGGCTGTTTCGTTAGCTTGATACACCAAATTTGGGAGTGAGTGACGTGACTGCATGACGAACATAAATGACATGTGGTAAAATGCAAATAATGAAGTGCATGTCATGGACAACATGATTTACAAGAAACCCTCATGGCGCGCTCGTGGCCGTTTCGTTAGCTTTATATCCACCAAATTTGGTATTGAGTACCATGACTGTATGACGAACATAAATTACAAGTGGTAATATGCAAATCATGATTTGTCATGTGCGACATGACCTGCGTGCCACGCTCATGGCGCGCTCACGGCCGTTTAGTTAGCTTGATATACAGCAAATTTGGGATTGAGTGACGTGCCTGCATGACGAACATAAATGACAGGTGGTAAAATGCTAATAATGAAGTGCATGTCATAGACAACATGATTTAGAAGAAACGCTCACGCTGCGCTCGTGGCCGTTTCGTTAGCTTGATATACACCAAATTTGGTATTGAGTGACATGACTGAATGGAGAACATAAATGACAAGTGGTAATATGGAAATCATGACATGTCATGAGCGACATGACTTGCATTTCACGCACATGGCTCGCTCGCAGCCGTTGCGCTAGCTTGATATACACCAAATTTGGTATTGAGTGACATGACTGTATAACAAACATAAGTGGCAGGTGGTAACATGAAAATCCTGGCATGCATGTCATCTACAACGCCATTTACATGACACACTCATGGTGCGCTTGCGTCCAGTTCGTTAGCTTGATATACACCAAAATTGGTATTGTGCGACGTGACTGTATGACGAACATAAATGACAGGTCCTAACATGTAAAACATGACAAGCAAATTATGTAAAGCATAATTTGCTCCTTCCTGGCTGCTTCGCATTACATCGATTATCACGGTGCGTGGGATCTGCCGGCTTTTTTGCCAAGGCAAGCTACAAAGCCGTACTGTGCTCAAGCGTTTATTTATTCTTATTTTTTTTTCGTAAGGTACCTCCCGAGCTCAGGGTCCGATTTTCCCGAGACTTTCCACGTGGTCACCGTCTGCATTTAATTTAATGTGTGTTGAATCATAACCGCGGAACAACATTTCTAATCTTCGAATCGGAGTCTTGGATTATAGTTATTCTGCAGATGAGTATTGATATGGTTGTCGAATCCTGCTGTCATATGCCCTCAAGCCTACGCGCGCAGGTTGTGCGTGGATCAGTTTGTTCAGACTCCTCCAGCAATTATAAATGTATAACGCGCGCTATTTCAGTACACGCTCCACCCCCCCCCCTCATCCCCGCTATAACTATCTTCACTATGCCGGCGCGTGCGGCACAATATTTCGTCTCTGTGGCCTTTAAGACGAGAATAGCTTGATACCTCTGTGCAGAGCAAAGCTTTCGATCTTACGTTTCCAGACCACAGTACCTTTCTAGCAACAAGTTCATAACACTAGAAAAATAATCATTACAGATTTGAAAGAAGAAAGCGAAACTTGTTCGTTTTACAAACATCGAGAAATGCTTATGTTATGACACCAGGTGCAGAACATTACATTCCGCTAAAATGAGGTGAAGTGAGCCGTCTCCTAATAACAGGCGAATCATTTTCTTAAAAAACTGCGCTTAAGCTAATGTACGTTGTCCATATAGTATAGAACGTGATCCTTGTAACAGTCGCTAGGATATTTGGGTAACTCAAGGTTCCGAACGAAGGCCAGCGCTCTGCGAGGCACTTTTTCGTCGCTTGAAAGCGCTATTCGTTTCATTCACGTTAATGAAGGCTCATTGTCTATTGATTCAAATTATAGTACCTTGATTCACTCTTCCATGGTATTGTCACGTGGTCGTGACGTCCACGAAGGCAACAGTCGGCGAGTTAAAGAAGAAACTCTTTATTTTGGCCGAACATGTGGCAGGGAAAATGAAGGTCAGACTACAGCAATACACGCTGGCACTGAGAGCGGCGATGAGAGCGTCGGCCGTCGATAATCTGAACATCGTTGGAGCGCGCCGGCTTTTATGCATCACGCGTCGAACATTCTAGCCTTATCACTGGTCATCGCGCAAGCTCAGGAATAATCTCGAGTGGTCGCGTCTTGCGCGCAATCTTAACAAAACGATCTACAATAATCGCGAAGGTTCTAGAACAATAAGGCGCGGTTTGAGCTGAGCTTTGCTGACGGTCTTTGTGGGCGAAAACCGAATACAACAAAAGTGAAAATAAGAATAGCGCGTGGCAATGCCCCCCTCTGAAAAGGCATCGTCCCGATGCTTAAAACAGAACACGGGGGAAAATGCATGCAACAATAAAGAAAAGAACGTTCAATAATTAAGCAATAAGTGCAGTCCTCTGGTTTGCTAACGCGCGTAATACGGCTTGAGGCGCACGACATGGACGACTTCAGGTCGCGCACTGCGCCGTTGAGAGTTCGTTATGCCGTCCGGGACGACCTCGTACTCCAGAGCACCGAGACGTCGAAGCACCTTGTACGGCCCGAAGTATCGCCGAAGGAGTTTTTCACTAAGTCCACGTCGGCGTATCGGTGTCCACACCCAAACGCGGTCGCCGGGCTGGTATTCCACGAAGCGTCGTCGAAGATTGTAACGGCGGCTGTCGGTCGTCTGCTGATTCTTGATCCGCAGGCGGGCGAGCTGTCGTGCTTCTTCGGTGCGCTGTAGGTAGGTGGTCACGTCGATGTTTTCCTCATCGGTGACGTTCGGTAACACGGCGTCGAGCGTCGTTGCCGGGCTTCGTCCGTAGACCAACTTGTATGGCGTCATCTGCGTCGTTTCTTGCACGGCCGTGTTGTATGCGAAGGTCACGTACGGAAGGATGGCGTCCCACGTCTTGTGTTCGACGTCGACGTACATGGCCAGCATGTCGGCGATGGTCTTATTTAGACGCTCGGTCAGGCCGTCGGTCTGTGGGTGGTAGGCGGTGGTCCGGCGGTGACTTGTTTGGCTGTACCTTAGGATCGCCTGAGTTAGGTCCGCGGTAAAGGCCGTACCTCTGTCGGTAATGAGGACCTCTGGGGCGCCATGACGCAGTACGATGTTCTCGACGAAGAACTTTGCTACCTCGGCGGCACTGCCCTTGGGCAGGGCCCTTGTCTCGGCGTAGCGGGTGAGGTAGTCAGTAGCTACGACGATCCACTTGTTTCCGGAATTCGACGTCGGGAACGGCCCCAGTAAGTCCATGGCGATTTGCTGGAACGGCCGGCGAGGTGGCTCGATGGGTTGCAGAAGTCCGGCTGGCCTAGTCGGTGGTGTCTTCCGTCGCTGACAATCTCGGCAAGTCCTCACGTAGTGGGTGACCTCGGCAGTGAGGCGAGGCCAGTAGTACTTTTCTTGTATCCTTGCCAGCGGACGGGAAAATCCAAGGTGTCCAGCCGTCGGGTCGTCATGCAAAGCATGCAGAACTTCTGGTCGTAATGCCGAAGGTACTACGAGGAGGGAGTCGGCCCGAAGTGGCGAGAAGTTTTTCTTTAGCAGAACGCCGTTGCGCATGAAAAACGACTCCAGTCCTCGTCTGAATACCTTTGGAGCCACGGTGGCTTTGCCCTCGAGGTATTCCATAAGGCCCTTGAGTTCCGGATCGTCGCGCTGTCGTTCGGCGAAGTCGTCGGCACTTATGGTTCCCAAGAAGAAGTCATCCTCCTGGTCATCCAGCGGCGGCGGGTCGACGGGGGCGCGAGACAAGCAGTCGGCGTCAGAGTGTTTTCGTCCGGACTTGTAAACGACAGTAACGTCGAATTCTTCAAGTCTCAGACTCCATCTTGCGAGACGACCGGAAGGGGTCCTTCAGGTTAGCTAGCCAACACAAGGCGTGGTGGTCGCTCACAACTTTGAAGGGCCTACCGTAGAGGTAGGGGCGAAACTTTGACGTTGCCCAGATGATGGCAAGGCACTCCTTTTCTGTTGTGGAATAGTTGGCTTCCGCCTTGGATAGCGACCGGCTAGCATAACTGATAACCCTTTCCACGCCGGCAGTTCTCTGGACAAGAACAGCGCCGAGTCCTACGTTGCTTGCGTCGGTGTGTATTTCCGTGTCGGCGTGTTCGTCGAAATGCACAAGTATTGGAGGCGTCTGCAGGCGTCGTTTCAATTCTTGAAATGCTTCGACTTGCGCCGCTCCCCACGTGAATTCCACGTCGTTTTTCGTGAGCTGAGTTAGTGGCTCGGCGATGCGTGAAAATTCCTTGACGAAGCGTCTATAGTAGGCGCACCAGCCGTGAAATCGGCGAACGGCCTTCTTGTCGGTGGGTGGCGGGAGGGCAGCGATTGCAGCTGTTTTTTCGTGGGTCGGGGCAAACTCCAGACTTGCTGATGACGTGACCCAAGAACAGAAGTTCCTCGTATGCAAAGCGGCACTTTTCTGGCTTCAGGGTGAGTCCGGAGGCCTTGATTGCCTGAAGTACAGCTTCTAGGCGTCGGAGATGTTCGTCGAAGTTTGAAGAAAACACAACGGCGTCATCCAAGTACACAAGGCAGGTCTGCCACTTCAAGCCGGCCAGTACAGTGTCCATAATACGCTGGAACGTCGCAGGTGCCGAGCAAAGACCGAAAGGCATGACTTTGAACTCGAAGATGCCATCTGGTGTGATAAAGGCAGTC
>JALIZH010031246.1:0-28829 GCA_030522465.1 Rhipicephalus appendiculatus | reverse complement strand
CTACGCAGCTGTTCACTTTGTTGATGGTTCTGCTGCTGATGATGATTACATATGTCTGAGCGCTTTGTAATGGGTGGGCCTTTATAACACCCTACTTGTTATTCAATTCATATGTTTTGACGCCTGGCGCGATTCTACGCCTCTGCCACGCAATATATGCTGCGTTAAAGAGACTGCTTCCACTACATGACATTCATATAGTGTTTTTTTTCCAAAGCAGTTTCAAGAAATGTTGTGGCTCTGTGGTAGAACTCCGGTTTGCCACGCTGCCGGCCTGGGCTCGATCTTCACTCGGAGCCGGACATTTTAGATACGAAGCAGCTTATGGTGGAGTTCGATTCGTTGTGCGGCGTGACCGCTCTTACTGCGCATACGCAAACCATCTCCACACACCTCCTCTCCACACACCAGCTAACATCTGTGGCTGCGCCGTAGCCAACCTCCCTCTCCCCATATTCCCACTCCTCGTTTTGATAAAAGGCTCGCGTTAGGTCGTACACACGCTCAGTCACTGCGCCGGCTGCGCCGCACCTTGCGGCGCAGCCGCACGGTGTTAACGTAGACTCTAGGTGTCTACGTTAACAACAACATAAGAACATAAACACAACACAAACGATAAGTTAGAAGAATGGACTGTTGGGCGAGTTGGTATTCGCTTGTGCTTGTGCTGTTCCCGTCTCTCTTCGTCCACGTTTTTCGCGCACTTTTCTTGAAACAAACGATAACACTAAATACGCAACGTTAACGGAAACATTAACGGAAACACCTAGTCAAACCGATGCAAACACGGTGTGCACCCCCCCATGCTGCTTCGCATCGCCTCATGGACCCCTTTAGCGGGAGGTGGTATAATTTTCTTATTTATTTTATTTGCATCTTTGTTGATTTTTCGGTTACGGCCAAATAAATTTTCGCTCACAACCAACGACGCCCACGCCAACGCCGACACCGGTACCGACGCCGGAATTTCTGCGAAACAAGTGCTTTAACGCTATCGTATTAAAATATGCTGCAGTCACTCCAACGTGCGCTGCTGCAGTCTACGTACAACGAAGCCCCTTCGCTTCTTCTTCTTTCACTCAATGCTCGGGCGCGCGCGACACAATGTGTCTTCCTGTGGCTTTATCCCAAGCTTTCTGTAACAAGCATATTACGCTCACTAAGTCGACGATAATTTCTGACCGAACTTGTCTGAAGAGACTTTCTTTAATTAGGAAGTAGAAACCGCAGTGCAGTAAAGGACCGGAAGTACAAACCGGAAATGCAAATAGGAAGTCATTTGTGTTTGACAGTAGCAACCAGTTAAATCAGCCCGGCCAGCCGAACTATAGGTCGTTCACAAAATAAGCTTCGCTTTAAAAAGAAGTTACGGTAACTAAAACTGTCCTGAGTTCACTTTTGTTATGCTTCGCCACATAAATTTTGTGCTTGCAAAGATGCACGCTTTACAGGCAATACTTTTCAAACGCAGGTTCTGTTTCGCCTTTCTTTCTTTCTTTCTTTCTTTCTTTCTTTCTTTCTTTCTTTCTTTCTTTCTTTCTTTCTTTCTTTCTTTCTTTCTTTCTTTCTTTCTTTCTTTCTTTCTTTCTTTCTTTCTTTCTTGTTGGACTATAGGATCAACATGGATATTTGAGGGCACTCTTAATATTAAAACCCCGTATTAGTGGTGCCATGTGCGAGGGTGAAAAGGACTCGCTTCCAACGAAACAAGCGAATAACAGCCTAAGCGGCCCACGTCGACATTAAACTTGCTCTGTAGCACGTCAATAAGCAATTCTTTGTTCTCTATGAATCTCTATGGTTGAGCTTCAGTACCAACCAAAAGGCTACTGCATTACAATCATCATAACTGTTTATTGTTGAGGTTAACGCTTAAGCACTGGTCGATAATGACGAGAAGGGACAAGCACAAAGGGAGAAGTGACAAGGAGTTTAAATTGTAGAGTCCTGAAACCGCACAGCAAACTACGACTGAAGCCGCTAGCTGTATAGGCCTCCGTTCTGTAATTTGTGGTAAATGAATTTATTTCAAGTGCACGCCATTCATAGCATAAGAGCGTTTTGTTGTAAAACTTTTTTCATTATCAAAGTAAACATGGAGTCCGGAAATATGACCCGCGGACTGAATCGTTGTCAGCATCCGAACGCCGTAATTGCTAAAAAGACCGTGCATGGCAAATCGAAGAAAAAAGAAACGTACAAGGCCGCAAAAAATGCGCATACGGTGTAAAATTTTGAAAGATGAAAAAGCGAACAATGATCACGCCTTCTTATTTCTTTATTTTCTTTTTAAGAAAACACAAATAAATGATCGGATAACGTGTAAAAAAAATCATAAAAGGTCGGTAGCATAAATGCGAAGCCATTCGCAGTGTATCCAGTTAACAAAAACACCGGGAACAACGCTGTAAATTTCACCGGAAGCAGGGAAGCAAGCAAGGCTAACATAAAACTGAAAATGCCTCCGCGCCGAGTTTATCTGCATTGTACAGTGCGCACCCATTCAGGCGCATGGTACGAGACACCGACCAACTAAAACCTGCAGCACCCCTGAAAGCGACCATGCTGCGCCGGTAACTCGTACCTGAGTGGCCGCTATTTTCTTGCTTCTCCGTGGGTGTCTACTACACTGCAACGCAGGCGAAAAAAAGAAGCGATCGTTGCATCCAAACAGCGTGGCGCTCGCGAGCAAGAACACACAATGGCATAAATGGCACTGTTACCATTGTTGGCCGCATGGCGTCGCTCTTTCGGCGCGCAGCGTTCGAGTTTGCATCCGCGAGGACAATGACGACTGCATCCATTGTGTCCCCGAGAGTGCCTTTCGGTCCTTTGGTCGTGGGCGAGGTTCTATCCTAGTTTTCGTGTCCTCATACCTATAGGCGTGCTACCATTTCTTTATTAGTTTCTTTTTATCTTACTTTTACGTCCTCCCTGTTCCCCATTACAGAAACTCTTTCATCACCATACCATCGTTATGGTCACCATTATTCCTCCACCATTCTCTGTAGGCTATTTCACAATCCTATTGCACACAATCAGATTGAGTCTCCCATACACGCACCACTCTTTGTTACGACTAGTGTTACCAAGTGCGCACTAAATAGTTTGTCATGTGGAGACGCGGATTGGCCCTCGTATTCAGGTGTATGTGGCAGAAGCGTCGAACGAAGACTCCAAGTGATTCGGAACGAAACATGTCAGCACTAACAATTTGATTTATTCTTGCCCTGTTTATTCCCTCTTTGGTTTGGTGGAGCGCCAGCTGACAACACACTCGACCAAGAAAAAGAAAGGCACCACACGTAAGGAAACCTTGAGCCAGGGTAAACTGTCGCATGTGGCGCTGGTGTTAGTGTTGACAGGGCTGACTGTGATTTGTCACTTCTATCAGCCCGTATGAAGCAAATATGCACATGAATTCACGCGTACGAACATGAATTCAACTGAAGCTCTGTTCGCAGAACTACGCAGCAGCTAGCGTCTGTACCTCTGATATGGTACATGGAGCCCTGGAGGAAACAGGCATCAAAGAAATCTTTAAAGAGTCAAGAAGCAAACATAACTTTCTAAGAGCTGTTATCGAAGCACCGAAAGTAGCAAGCTTGAGTACGAGAACGCAATAAGCACAACATCGCAGTGAGGTATGAAGCATTATTTCGAAATGTGGAATTAGCATGTGTGCAAATTATTACTTCCTTGGGAGCACCGCATAAGTACACATTTATTATTAAAAGTGCCTGTCCAATTATAACGATACCGTATACAACAATATACCGGTTACAATGATAACCTCGCTATCGAAAAAATCTCATATGACACGTATGACACATATCCAATAATCTCGTATGATCATACGAGAACATATATGATTCATATGTGTTCATACGAGATTATTGGATACGCGGCATATGTGTCATATGAGTATTTTCGGTAGCTGCAGCTGACTTGAATACCAAATTATGCATCGGGGATTAGAAGGGAAACCATTTATAGCGGTATGCTTGTGACGGCATATCGGATACAACCACCACAATTTAGCATTCTGGCCAGCGTTTCCAATGCTGAGCGTTTCGTCTGCGGCGCGAAGTTTTCTTGAATGCTTCCAAGACGGTGTAAACACTTCGCACGCGCGGTTTCGTGCCTGCCGCTTTTTCTCCGGCGCGCAACGCATGGAGAGCGAGAGCACTGCAAGTTGGCGTCTGGAGCCGCAAGATTGGCATGCACCATGTGGCCTGTGGTGTGGAGAGAGATAAAGAGAGGGGGGTGGGGGGTGGAGTGAAGCGGTATTCGCGCACCGGATGCGACAACACACGTGGAAGGCGCGGTAGCCAGGAGATGGAGCGAACAAGCGAAAATCTGTGTCTTTGGAGACGAAGCAAGAGAAGACCCTCGCCGTGGCTTCAAAGTGGGCGCTCTTGCCAAGAAGTGGAAGTTTGCGCACTAGTCGATTATTTCTAAAACGGGGAGCGCACTAATTCACGAAGGCTCAAGCCAGGGGCCATGCCGCCCTACTTAAAAGGGTCAGAGACCTTTTGTACGCCGACGTAAGAAGCACTGCATCAACGATTCCTCACTATCCGTGCATAGAATATGTCCACAGGTAAACCAATACTGACCGCAAAGGCGAAGAAGTTCGCGTTTCTTCTTGGAAAAACAAAACCTAGAGCCACTCGGAGACTGGATTTCAGTCTTGGGACATCGCCAAGCTCTGGGAACGCGGTGCAAAATGACGATGAAAGAATTGGTGCTTACGTAGGAGTTCCTAAGCGCAGATAGTGCTAAACTGTTGTGCGAGGAGATAACTTGACGATACGATCGCCGAGAATTAGTCCTAACGACAGAATTGCAGCGTTGTGCGAAGGCGGCGACAACAACGGCAAAGGTTATGGTGAAATTGACACTTACATGCCTTCTACACAAATGACCCCTCAAAGTGCCTTCTGCAATATTGAATTGCTCATCGATTTCATGCACTCGGAGGGGCGTTGCCAACCAGTATACGTGCAGCAGCTGGATGCGAAGCACAGCAGTCATGAAATTGCAACTGCAGCGCAAGCAAATGGCCAATCACGAACTGCTTAAGTGCACCTGGCGCTTGAGGCGCTCGTTAAACGTCAGAAATAATCGTGTTGTTTCTCATAACCCTACAATCAAGCAGTTTTTATCTTTCGGCGTAAATGAAATACTTGAGCCAAGACATTCAAAGGTACATTTAACAGCCTATTCCATGACAAACCAGCAATAGCAGTGATTGGTTACCACAATTTTATTTTTTAAATTTTCGATGTCATTATTCGTGGACTGCCCTTTCTCAAACAGTACCGCCTCTTGAAATTGTCAGCTGTTGGGGTCCACACGCATTGTCCTTTAGGTACGTATTGGAGCACAGGCGGAAATTGAATGACACATAAGTGGAGGATGTACTGACAGTACAGGCCGTACGAATGCCCTGTCGAAACTTTTTAAATGAAACCAAATATATAAGCATCGTTTATTGTAGCCTTAGGGCCCCTTGAAAGAGAAAGAGAGAGAGAGACAGAAATGAAGGAGAAATATATATATATATATATATATATATATATATATATATATATATATATATATATATATATATATATAAAGATGGCAGAATTTGTGGGCATAGGCATAATGTAAGAGCTGGCTGGGAAACTTTGCTGAACTTATTGTTTGGAAGCTAGAACATAGACGGAGCAACGTTCTACACTTCCAGCTTTGCCGGAAGTTGCGTAGGTGGACTTTTCTCGAACTGCGCACTTCACTCATCATCGTCGTTAGTTTTTCTTTCCATTCTTCCTCACGTCTTTTTTCTTCCTTCATCTCTTCACATCTCTGCTGCTACATCAAACGCCCACGATTTGCTTTTGTGATCCCCCCAATTCTAGAGCATCCTGAATGTCCATTGAGGAACACAAAAATACGCGTTTCTTTGGGCACAAAGAGGCTGGTCCAACGGGGAGGCGTAGACGTAAATGTAATACTCAAACGGAAACATAGTCGCGAGGAGAAGAAACTAGGTCATTTAAGAAAGGGGGAGAGGGGGAAGGAGGGAAATGTGCGAGAAGTGAAATTGTTAAGAACGCAAATAACTAAAACAAGCGGCGCTGCCCGCATCGGAGTGGATGAAGCCTCACTGGTCGCACCTGGCTGGTTCCGGAGGCCTTTTTTGGTAGCCCGTCCCTTCCTTTCGGTCATCGATTTATCGACGTTGCTTTCCGCGGTGCGAATGCAGCTGTGAACAGTGGCGGTTTCAGGGTGGCAGAGGGGGGAAGTGAGATGTGAGGTACTGCTTCTGCGTGTAGAAACTTTGAGAGTGCCTTGTTACGACGAGCCTTTCTTTTCACTTCTGTTAAATTCGTGAGTGACAGAGAAGTTCGCTAATAAAATGGGAGAAGAAAGAGCTTAGCAGATTCGACTGCCACGGAGAGGTGATACGCCGGTGCGGTGACGTTTCTGCCCGCTGTGCTGTTTAACAGCGACTGACCTTGTCGACAAGGGAGACGTCTTCGACTTGCGTGACAGCTTGCCGGGGTGAGCTTATCAAGGGGATTGGGTGTAGAAGTTAGGCACTCAGACTCCAGTCTCTTGCTCCAAGAGCCTGTCTATAGCTCTTATCTGCATTGCAGGAACGCTCACAGCAGCGCCGTTGTCGCCTTTAATTTAAGGGCAGTGTTGACAATCGTTGAGGTTGGAAGCAGTCTTATTAGCGACAGAAGGAATACTGAAAAGAAAACGTGGTATGTTTGACCAGGTGTAAAGGCGATGCTACAATAACTCGCGAGGGCCTCCATATGACGTTATCTGCACCATCGTTTTAATCTTCACGTTATCCGAAATCCATCGCGCAGTTTAAAAAAAAGAAAATTGAAGTCAAAGCTTCATATCAGAAGCACGACATACTGCTTGAGTGATATATAGGACGACGATATCACTGTCACACTAGTCTGCATCTCACAGGAGACTGCCCTAAGGAGACTGCAGGAGACTGCCCTAAGCGTGGGTAGTCAGTTATCTTAGCGGATGTACCATTTTCCTATCTACGCCTGATGGTGACACCGGCCAGCACCCCGTAAGTCGTAGAGGTCCAGAAGGCAAGGTTCTCAGCCTCAAGCTTTTGAACATGCTCATTGGTCTTGAAGCCGAGTTTCCTAACGTTGTGAAAATTAGCACCTACGTGGACGGTACACGCATATAAGCATCTGGAGTAACGCGTCCGCAACTGCGAGCAAGATTACAACACGTGACATTAATAACGTCAAGGTACTTGCCCTGTCAAGGGCTACCACTTTCAACACCAAAATGTGCTGCGTTGGCGTTTGCAAAGAAATAAACGACACGGTACCCGATCTTGGTTGCCGGAGGAATGATTCCTGTTGTCACGCACTACAGATATTTAGGTGTCATCACCTAAATATTGGTAAATATCTTTCAGTCTTTTGCTCCTTTGACCCTTTAATGCCTTTCCCCAATGCTAGGTATAGCAAACAGGACGTAACGTAACCTAACCTAACCAAAGAAGCTTAATAGGTGGATTCACGCAAATTTAGGCTACTAATGTCATGCAAATCAAATGAAGACTTATAAATTTCTTGCCTGGGTCTTGTCTTGACACAACCACCATGAATTGCTATTTCATTCCAGCACATGGATGCTAACTTCCCCCTCCTTGAACTCAGATCTTCATTATTAACTAATCAAATTTTGGCCAATAAGAAAAGTCGGCAAACGAAAGTTACGTGCGCTTCTTCCATAACCAAATTTCTGAGCCCATCGCTTGACGCAAGTTGCGGTACGTGCATGCTATACCAAACAGCACTCTTGTCCTGCGAAAGAACAAGTTATTTCAGTCCCCATTCGGGCTCGTGTAGAGGTGGGACCACGTACGACAGACTTGTCCCTGTCGGCTACGAAGCAATTCACGAACGACCAATAGATGTAAGTACAAAGTGTGTCCGATCACTTGGTGTGTGAAAAAAATAAAATAACAGAACGAGATCCCATTTCTCCAGTTGGCTCATAGCTCATCCTCTCCGATTCCAAATAACGCATTAGGCCAACCGCCTCTCCCGGGCATTGACTGGAGCTGTTCGGCGATGGCGTTAGGGACAAGCTTCAAAGGGTTCCCTCCCTGCGTCTCATCATCATTTCCTGCCACCTTCTTCACCATCGCATCGCATTGCGATTCTTGCGCTACTTATCTGTGAGCCGTCTTTCCAAACTTCTACATTGCTCGCTGCTAGCGGCGTATTTTCTTTTGGGAGAAAATGGCACGGCTCCCTTCTCGCTGCACACCACTCAATCTGTATACAGATGACCGTGCGACGAGAATTCCAGTCACGTTCGAGTCGCTCAACGTCATCAGTGAGAGTGACCTTTCTTCTCTTCTTCGTCTAGTTCTTCCAGCAATTCTATCTCTTATGGCTTCCAGCTTGTTTCAAGCGAAATGAGATGAATAGGCGAAAGTTCTTCCGTCACACGATGTATACTCAAGAGAAAACCCTCGTCGACCCGACAAACATGATCGCTTAAATATCTCATTGCTGGCAGCAGATTTTGTTGAAGCGCAAGACATAGTGAGGTATCTGAACATGTTTTGTGATTCTTTCTGGTGTCACGAACCTTACCTATTGCTTTACGCAATAAGCAGAAAAAGCATCATATTGCCAGGAAAGATGTCGGGGTAGGCAAGGATACTGTGCGTGATTCTCGGAGCATTACACTTCATGAATTAAGCATGGAAACGGACAAACAAAGTGAGTGAAGGTTCAGACGTCATTACACTGACGCTTGTACCCGTTGCTGAAAGAGAGGGAGAAAATACGTTTATTTGGTCTGGAGGGTAAAGTACGAGGTGCTTACACATCCAACTCCGAGCTGTTTTCCTTTACAGTGCTTGTTTCAAGACTTCATAGAATTCCAACTCTCTTTTCGCATTTTGTAAAAATTTTGTTTTGTATTGTACGTAGGAAAATTGATAAATTATTCAAAAACCTTGAGTTCAAATTCAAATTTCGACAATTTATGTTGATGTTTCTAATGATCGCGTCAAACACTGTAGATGCAGGTGTCGCCGAAGCGCTATAGATATAGGGCGCCGGAAGGCGTACGTATATCATACATGCACTCATCTTTGCATCAGCACATTTAACAATCAACACTTGGCTATTTATCTCTCTATGTTTTTTCTGTGTTTATTTCGGGGGGGGGGGGCTGAAGGGGGCAGAAAGGAATTGGCAGTGAGAGAAAACTAGAGTACAATAGAGGTGGCGTGAGCGAGATACACGGGAGGACTGGTATGTGATCCTGGCCGACAGCTTGCCGTGTGCAGTGTGCCGCCTTTTAACATGATTGGGTTAAAAGATTCGTTTCACAGAAATTCCGGCGTCGGCGTCGGTAGGCGTGGTTGGTTGTGAGCGAAACATCAGCGTTGTCCGTGACCAAAAAAATCGAGAAAGAAGCAATAAAAAATAATGACTAATCAAAATCTTACATTCACGTTACAATCAAACCCAGGCCTTCTGCGTGGCAAGCAGGTGTTCTACCACAGAGCGACGTCACTGCTTGAAACCAATTTGAAGAGAAAAAAAATTGTGCGCCGGCGCGCGATCTCGGAGGCCATGCATGAAGCGACAATCGAATCCGAAAGGAAACAATTAGCACGCAATTAGTACGTTGCTGAAAGTAGCACAGATAGATGTCATTTCAACATGCCCACATTTGCCTCATTGACATTTTGATAATTAGGTGAGCATTTTTTGGCGTTACAAATTTAATTATGACTAATTAATTAATTCACATTAACGAAAAAAATAGTAGCGGCTACTACAGTATACTGCCCCGCAGGGGCGTCTGCGCGAGCAGGCGTTTGGTGTGTGGCGACACCACGGACCCGAGCCAACGGGGGGGCCTCGACCTCCTCCCACGCCTCGCCGTGCGTGGCTCTGCCGTGTCCGGGGAAAAGGGGATCCTGGGGGGTTGAGCTGACGCCGGGTGTTTGGACCTTTAAGGCCCCCCGGCGGAGGCAACACACCCCTTTGGCCCCTGCTTCACGTAGACGGCACCCCCTGGGCTGACCCACCCAGGGGAAATCGGCAGTCGCTTTTTCCTGTCTCCTTCTCTCCCCTTATCTTCGTCTTTCTCTCTTTTAATCCTTCCTGTCATCTCCTCTCTTCTATTCACTTCCAATTTTCCAGGCGGCGAGGGTTAACCTTGTGTGTCATATCCAGTCTTGGGTATGAATATTGGGTTATAGCAGCGGTATATAGCTGGCGTCTGCAGGTTCTTGAAACATGTAGCGCCCCCATGTTGGGCTTGGTGGTGGGTGGCTACCACCGTTGCCGAATTTCCAAATCATCCTATGGCAGACGCTTTCCCCCATCTTCCAGATCGGCCTCTAAAAAGAGGTCGCACCGAAGTACCGTTTCACTTTAATCTCCGTACCGACTTAGACAACTTCCCCCGTTTCCACGTCTTGCACAGTGAAGGAACTTCAAGCCTGCGTAAACTGTCCCCATTCTTGGTGGCGAAATCTCTCGGAGAAGCTATTGGTAAAGAATATAAAGCATCAAAAATGAGCAGCGGAGATCTCCTAATCGAACTGAAAAAGAAAGAACAAATCGAAAAACTATATGATCTAGTCAGCATCGGTAACACTGATGTCACAATCACTGCCCATCGTTCGCTGAACACCTGTAGGGGCGTCATCTCAGAAGAAGACTTCATGAACTTGAGTGACGAGGAGCTCCTTGAGGGTTTCCAAGACCAAAATGTCATTAAGGTTCAAAGAATAACAATCAGACGAAACAACGAACAACTCCCAACTAAACACATCATCCTAACTTTCGGAACAAGCACTCTCCCCAGCTCTCTAGACGCAGGATATCTCAAAATCAACGTGAGACCATACATACCGAACCCGAGGCGCTGCTTCAAATGCCAAAGGTTCGGCCATGCATCACAATCATGTGTAGTCGCAAAGAGGCATGCGCAAAATGCAGCGCCAATGGCCACTCGGCTGACACGTGTCGGAAATCCCCCCTGCTGCGTGAACTGCAAAGGTGACCATCCGGCCTACTCTAGAACATGTCCTAAGTGGAAGACAGAAAAAGAAATCATTTCTCTAAAAGTAAAAGAAAACATCACATTTCATGAAGCAAGGAAACGACTCTCATACCTTGATCACACCAGTTTTGCCGAGGTGGCGCGACGGGGGGCAGCGTCACAAATGTCTCGGCAGTCTACCGCGGTCACCAGCAGTGGCCCGGTAGTCACTATGCCCACCCCTCAGGTGGCAGCTGCTGCTGCTCTGCCATCAACTTCGAAGACAGGTCCTCAGACTTTGGTTCCACAGGTCCCAAAGCTGATCCGAACTCCAAGGCAGGAGACGAAAGTCTCGGTGTCCGGTCCTCGATCTTCCAGCGCCTCAGAGAAGGCTATGGAGATCGATGGGCGAACACCAGCGTCGTCGACGCCCAAAGATCAGCGCTCTTTGGAGCGCAACAAGAAGGGAAAACATCCCATAACTGCTCCGCCTAAGGGATCGGTAACCTGAAAGGTTACCTCCCTTGTACACGTACATAGATATCCTTAACACGTGCATCTGAACACAGAACCCATACATTTTCTTCAGTATGTCCACACAAATACTACAGTGGAATGCCAGGGGCCTATTTCATAACCTAGATGACATCAAAGACTTACTAAATGACTATCAGCCAAGAGTGTTCTGTGTTCAAGAAACACATTTAAAGTCAACACACAAGAATTTTTTAAATCAATACGTGGTTTTTCGCAAAGATCGAAATAGTTGTAGTTCTTCATCAGGAGGTGTGGCAATCATTGCGCAGAAGTCCGTTGCATGTCAGCACATTGCGCTACTAAGCTCTCTGGAGGTTGTGGCTGTTCGGGCCATTCTATTCAATCATTTGGTCAGTATTTGCTCCATCTACATTTCCCCTGACGAACCGTTCGACAAAATAGAGTTTGAAAAGCTCATTGATCAGCTTCCAGAACCTTATGTTATAATAGGAGATTTTAATGCTCACAGTGCGTTATGGGGTGATACTAGATGTGATGCGAGAGGTCGCGCCATAGAAAATTTTCTTCTCTCGTCCGGAGCCTGTCTGTTCAACAAGACAGAGCCAACATACTACAGTACCACACACAATACATATTCATGCATATATTCAGCCATTGGGTCAGCGTCACTTCTACGTTACCTAGAGTGGAAAGTTATTAATAATCCATATGGGAGTGACCATTTTCCGACCCTTTTAGAAACAAGACAATGGGAGGACAGCCCAGCTTACCCCAAAAAATGGAACTTTCATGGTGCAAACTGGGCTCAATTTAGAGAGCGATGTACACTACGCCTCGAAGAGGTGGACCACCTAGATGTAGAAGAGATGGCTAGCTATATCTCCGAATATATCCTCACTTGTGCTAAAAAAATGCATTCCTCAATCCAGCGCTAATAGGGTCAATGCAAAGCCGTGGTGGAATAATGATTGTGAAATTGCTAAAAAACGCCAAAACAAAGCATGGAGCATTTTTTCTCGCTACCCAACAGTAGAAAACCTAATAAACTTCAAAAGCTGCAAAGCAAATGGCAGGCGTATCCGCCGTATAGCCAAACGAGAAAGTTGGGCACGCTACATATCCTCAATAAACACTTACACAGATGCTAGCAAGGTTTATAATAGGGTTCATAAACTTAAAGGACAACGCCCAAACCCCTTCCCTATGGTGAATGATTGCGGTGATACTATAGAAAAACAAGCAAACACCCTTGGCGAACACTTTGAGAAAATATCAAGCTCCGAAAATTATACCGCTAGGTTCTTACGCCACAAATACATAGCTGAAAGTGTACCTCTGCGTCCGAACAACCCTGTATCAGATGGATACAATCAACCACTATTACTCCATGAACTGAAGCTTGCACTTGGTTCCTGTGGAAGTTCAGCCCCTGGTTCTGACACAATTACTTATCAAATGATCGAAAATCTCTCCGACGAAACCCTAAACTGCCTCTTAGGTCTTTACAACAAGATGTTCGATACTGGCAAGATACCCTCTGCTTGGAAAGAGGCAATAGCCCTACCAATCCTCAAACAGGGCAAAGATCCTTCCTCGGTGAATAGTTACAGGCCTATTGCACTCGCAAGCTGCCTACTCAAAGTGTTCGAAAAAATGATTAACCGCCGTTTAGTCTATTATTTAGAATACAACGGTATATTGGACCCTTGCCAATCTGGCTTCCGAAGAGCTAGGTCCACAACTGATAATCTTGTCCTTCTCGAATCATATATACGCGACGCATTTGTACATAAGCAACACTGTCTTTCTGTTTTCTTTGATCTTGAGAAGGCGTATGATACTGCCTGGCGATACGGAATCCTGCAAGACTTATCGTCCTTTGGAATAGGTGGTAGGTTGCTTCACATCTTACGAGACTACCTATCTGAAAGAAAGTTCCGTGTAAGAATAGGCAGTGTATTGTCTCGCACATTTCTTCAAGAAAATGGAGTACCGCAAGGAGGAGTATTGAGCTGCACACTTTTTGTAGTTAAAATGAACTCTCTACGCTCTGTTATTCCACCAGCGATATCATATTCAGTCTATGTGGATGACATCCAAATCAGTTTCAAATCGTGTAACCTGACCATATGCGAACGCCACATACAGCTAGGTGTTAACCGCCTTGCGAAATGGGCTGACGAAATTGGTTTTAAGTTTAACACTGACAAGACTACTTGTGTACTGTTCTCCAGACGAAGAGGTATACACCCTGACCCCTTGCATACTAATAAATGGACAAAGCTTAATCACTGCAAAAGAACAAAAATTCCTTGGTGTAGTTTTTGATTCTAAGCTCACTTTCATCCAGCACATAAAACAGTTGAAGCTAAAATGCCTTCAGACCATGAACATTTTAAAGATTTTATCTCATCAATCGTGGGGCACAGACAGGTATTGTCTCATATCTCTGTTTAGAAGCCTGGTTCTGTCGCGCATCGATTATGGTTGCATAGTATACCAGTCAGCTTCAAAGACGGCACTCAAAATATTGGACCCTGTATACCATTTAGGTATACGCCTGGCACTTGGAGCATTCCGTACCAGCCCTGTACAAAGTCTTTATGTAGAGTCGGATCAGTGGCCGCTGGACTATCAGCGCACATATCTAGGAGTCACCTATGCAATAAGAATCATGTCCCTGAAGCAGCACCCATGCAAAGCACTTTTGAATGATGTCTCCACAACTCAGCTATACATAAACCGTCCTTCTATCGCACCACCGTTTCCGTTGGCAATAAAACCAGTCGTTGAAAAACTTGGAATTCGTTTCGCGGATTTACAGGAAAGTGACCACGCTGAAATCGTTCCTCCCTGGCAGCAGTGTCCGGTAGCTTGTGACTGGTCCTTTAAAGAGCTCAAAAAGGAAAACCTGCCCCAATGCGCTCATTGAACAACATTTCTTGGCCCTTGAGCAAAAATATCGTTCAGCCGCCTTCTTCTCTGATGGCTCAAAAAAATTACACCATCTCCCGCTAAAGGGAACCATGTGTAGATGTGAAGCAGCGGGCGCTAACGCTTACACTGGCGGTGGCGTTGACGCTGGCGCTATCGCAGCGTTGCGCAGGAGAGAAAACTGAGGAGGCGCAAAGCACGCAGTGATGGAGCGGTGTTTCCTACTGGAACATGCCAATCGCTGCTAATGGGCAATGAGAGACAGAAGACTCCGACTGGACACAGAGACCCGCAGTCGGCTTTTAGTTAACGCGCACGCTGCGAATTTTTATTGTTCAACAACGCACAGGAGAAATATCCCACCGGCACCACATTGGAGGTCAAGATCCATTGCCATATATACGGGATGGACAATGAACGGTTGTGCAGCGCGAGCAGTCGGTTTTTTCAACCAAGAAACTCGCTAGCAGACGCTGCCTGCGTCGGCGTCTCGAGGCGAGAGAGAAGGGGTAGCGTAGGAGAGGAGAGAGAGGGGGGGCGCGCATGCGCAGTGGGGGTGTGGACGCTGTGGGCAGGGATGCCTAGAGGAGAGAGGGGGGAGCGTATTAGAGGAGAGAGAGGGGGGGACGCGCATGCGCAGTGGGAGCGCGGGGAGGGATGCCTAGAGGAGAGAGGGGGGGAGCGTAGGAGGGGGAGAGAGGAGGGGAGGCGCATGCGCAGTGAGGGTGTGGTTGCCGCGGGGAGGGATGCCTAGAGGAGAGAGAGGGGGAGAGGAGGTTTTTTTATTTTTTATTTTTTTTTGAAAGGTTTGCGCATGCGCAGTAAGGGTGGTCACGCCGGCACACCACCACCACCACCACCACCACCACCACCGGATTAAGCTTCGCCATAAGATGCTTCACATCTAAAATCAAACATCCGTATCCTGTGCAGCCTACGGCCAAAACTTCTCTGATACCAAAACCTTGCACATGCATACCAGCATTTTCACGGCTGAAGCGTATGGTATCCTGCTTTTATTCAGCACATTGTACAACACAAAATACAAAGGTCTGTAGTGTACACAGACTCTCTGAGCGTTGTTACTGCCCTGTCTTGTGGCAAGTACAGCAAGAACCCTGTTTTCAACAAGCTTCTTAGTGAGATTCATGCGGCCTACAACCTAAAGCTTTCTATTGTCCTATGCTGGGTACCAGGTCATTCTGGGATCGCGGGCAATGAAATAGTTGACAAGAATGCCCGAGAAGCAGCGAGTCGGAACATTATAGATATAAGCTCTGTTCCGGGTGTGGATCTAAAACCTGTTGTACGTAGAGGGCTACGGAGCCACTGGCAAGCTGAATGGGACAAACAAGTCGACAACAAGCTCCACCTAGTAAAACCGCAACTAAGAAAGGTTATCCCACAAAAACTCAACAGATTCAAAGAAGTCACCATAGCACGGCTCAGGATAGGCCACACTTATGCCACACATAAACACCTTCTCACTGGGACTGATCCACCGACATGTATACACTGTGGAGAAAATCTAACCGTTTTACATGTCCTTATTGAATGCCCCGGACTTCACCAAGAGCGGCTGACTCATTTTAAGGAGCTCTACCGTTATCGTATTCCACCTCATCCAGCGCTATTTTTATCAATCGATTCAATGTTTAACCTTAAGAGACTTTTTAGTTATCTTGCCAAAGTTAATTTTTTAGCAATGGTATCATTCCATCCTAGTCACCAGGCTGGGCCTCACGTGTGAGGTACCACCTGTTGCTCAAAATGTATGTCTGAGCCTTCGCAGTTCTTGCTCAAGCAAGGACTGGGCAGTGAGGGTCTCGGACCTTGCCGAATCATCTACCATTAAACTGAAGCCAAAGAATTCAAGGCCTTTTAACAGAGTAACACTCATTTCAGACGCAACGTACTTTAATAAATTTTATAGATATGCCCTGCACAGCATTTATTTTAAATTACTTTAGACTAATAACCTGAAGAGACATAATACTAGTACTGGCGCTCTTTGGCCCCAGATGCCCTTGCGCCAATAAAATTTAATGTAATAATAATAACTACAGTATACTGGGAATAATATCCACAAGGCCTGCATCGCGTAACGCCGTCCCGCTTGTTTTATATCAACTCAGGGCCGTCCAGAGGGCTCACGACGCGGCGATGAGGCTCGGCCTACCCGTCCCGACGTGGGAGCGGCCCGCTGCTCTACCGCCTTGAGCGGTAGTGTTCCTCAGGACCTAAATAAAGTTCTGTGTCTGTCTGTCTGCTGCGTGATAAGTGGGACACCCTGTATAGTGCATAATGCGTAAGTAACTCTTTTACATTAACTCTGCCGCCACGTTCAAGGGTATTCTAAATGTCTAAAAGACAATTACGCTGTCGCTTCTTTTGTTATACCAAAATATCTTTTCACCGAACAAATGCCGAGTGACGGATTGTGTACGGATTTTTTACCGAATTATTCTTTACTATCGCGTACTCGCGCGTAGCGCAGGCTTTATAATGCTACAACTACAAGGGAAAGAAATATCTGTTCAATCTCACGAGAAGCTAACGCTCACTGGGCGCTAATGAAAACAAGGTAAACGCGAACAATATGCGACCAAGAAAGGGAGGGTGCGCGACATTTTACAGCGAACGCTGTTATCATATCCCAAGAAGAGCCAGTTTTGGCGCCGTAATTGTCCGCTGCCGCCCATGTCCGTAACCGCTATCGCGCGAAATATGAAAAAAATTCCCCATCTCCCGGTAAAGGGAACCATGTGTGGATGCGAAGCAGCGGGGGAGATAATTAGCTTGAGCGGGAGGAACGTCGCCGCTCTCATTTCACGGCAGTGGTCCGGGCGCTCATCGCGGCGCTGCGCAGGAGATAGAATGAGGCGTGCGCGCTCCGTCATTTTCATACCGCGGAACTACCGTGGCGCCCCCCAGCGGAGTAAGCTGTCACACCACCTGTCGTTAGAGTAGATGATTCCTAGAGTAGAGGAAGGGGGGTCAGCGTAGGAGAGCATAGGGGAGGGGACGCTCCGTAGAGTAGACGATTCCTAGAGGAGAGAAAGGGGGTGGGGACGCGCATGCGCTGTGGTGCTGCGGGACGCGGGAAGGAGGGACGGACTAAGCCCCCTCCAAACACATGCAAGCAAGATTAAGGAATGGAGTCAACCTGGGGGGACAGACACCACCTGCCTAGCCATCGCTAAGCAGCCTCTCTGTGCTCTCGGCCATGACTCAAGGAATGGGGTCAACCTGGGCGACAGACACCACCTGCCTAGCCATTGCTAAGCAGCCTCTCTGTGCTCTCGGCCATGACTCTGATGACTGTGTTAGGGTTGACGGCCTTCATATTACTACAGGGTTCTGGTTCGCATAATGGGTGCTTCCCTACTTCATGACAGTGGCCGGACGCGGGACACGGGACGCGGGACGTGGGAGGGACGGACAGAGCCCCGAGCATAAGATGCTTCGCATCTAAAAAGCGAAATCAGAAAAAAGTATTCCCGACAGAACCGGGTTCAAACCTGGGTCCTCTCCGTGGCAGCCCAGTATTCTACCACAGAGCCATACCGGTGCTCCAAATTCTTCGCAAAAAGACCCTATACAGGCGTTATGTAGGGAAGGAACCATGTTAACATATGTAATATAACGTCACACAATACGATTTGCGTACCCAGTGGGTCGTTGAATGCCTCCAACCCATTACAAAGGGCTCAGCCATAATTCTTCATCGTCGTCAGTCACCGCATCAACAAAGTATCAGTAGCCAAAGTATTGTATTAGTAGCCCTAAGAGAGTTTACAACGGGTCCTAGAAATGCTGTTCAACCAGCTTTCGATGTGACTGTGCTGCGTTTTACGCTTAGGCCTGGCGTTTTTTATTGAGAGACTCGTAGACTGTACAGGTGGAAGTTTCATTAAAGCATCACATTTCGAGACGATCGCATTTCCAGGCTTCGAGCACTGTGCACAGCAGCTGCTCACAAAAGGTGTGGGCGCGCCGAGCGAAATCGATCGCTCGCAGGCGTTGGTGGCTTAATGCGTTCTTCCGGAAAACCGCCGGCGCCAACCATTCAAGCAGAAGCATCGAAATTTTAGGCTTGCCTTTCAGGTGCAGTTAAGAGGTACAAAAGCAGGAGGCAGGCCATAAAGATGGGAAGTTAACAAATAACAACAACAAAAGTCTATGTAGTCATTGTTGTTTAGAAAATCCATCCAGTAGATGGGACCTTCTTTTGGGTGCAGAAAGGACCTGTATCGCTTAGTCGACACGCGAAGAGTGGGTGATATCGAATTATGTTTTAGGAACCCGCTGGCTTTGAGTCGTCTGTAATGGTCGAACGTAAGTGAGCGCATGCGAAATGTCGTTGTTGAAATTTTTAACTAGCTCAGTGGAACTTCGTCAGCGCACGAACAGAACGGGCTAACACTAGCGAGCTAAGCTTTCCTTCTTTTTGACGCGAAAGCATTAAAGAGGTCGTTTCGCCGAAATTCCGGTGTCGACATCGTTAGTTGTCAGCGAAAAATCGACGTTGTCTGTGAGCGAAAATACGAAATATGTGTAAATAAATACCTAATAATCTATCTGGCTCGAGTGGGAATCGACCCCAGGCTTTCTGGGTGGCAAGCAGGTGTTTTACCGCCGAGTGAGGCCCCTGTTTCAATGTCGTTTTGTGAAAGAAAAAAAAAACCTGTACGAATGCCATGTAGAGCTAGGAGCATCTTTAACGCACATAATTTTGAGTGGCGGGAGAGTTTAATCGCACCAGGCATGAACACATCTTAATCGCATAACAAGTTGGTTGTTAAATGGCCCACCCATTACACAGTGCTCAGGTCTAATTGATCATCAGCAGCACCAGCATCTACGAAGTGTCCAAGTGCATGTGTTGCCTTCACCCGCGTAGTGTTCACCGTTTCGCAAAAAGAAGAATTATGGCGCCGTGGGCACTTCCGAACTGTGCTTGCAGTAGACATGTTGGGATAGTTGTAAACAGCCAATTTTACGCGCACAGAGGCTCCATTCCTTGCGACACGGTTGAGGTGCCCACCAAGAGGCAAAGCCAGTATAGCGATTGAAAAGGCGATGCGAACGTTACAAAGGGCTCAGCCATAATTCTTCCTTTTCATCAGCCGCTGCACCAAGCACACATAATGCCTTACAGACGTATAGCGGGTACTAGAGTTCTTCGTAGAATGGTGAAAAATGGTATAGTGCGTGCATTCCTAGTTCATGAAAACTACGATGATTTATGGCGTAATGCGTACTTTTCATGTATTAGTTGCTCCAAGAGAGTCTACAACAGGCTCTGGAAACGCCGCTCTTCCACCTTTCGATGTGACTGTGCTGCGTGTTCCGCGCAGGCTTGGCGATGTTTTGCATCTCATAAGACGAAGCCGTCCTCAAAGATTTCTTTTACCGCTAATCAAGTGGCTGAACATTAGTTCGACACGTTCACAAGCCTAGCAAAAGGGTTCATTTTCCTGAAAAATGGCACCCTCTTACTTCAACACCGTGCTCGCCTGAAGTAATGTCTGTTTGAAATTGTTTGCAAGACAGACTATAAAATGAAAAAAGAAAGCTGAATCATCATCTGGGCTAGAAAATATTCCCAGCGTTATTTTTTTCCCTTTCTTGTTCATTGAGTACTTGCCGAGCCAGCAGACAAAAGAAGGTGTTTTTCATTAATCTAGAAACCACAGCCTTCACTCTGACCCGCGCATTAAGCTGCATATACAGACCAAGTACCACCCATGAAGTGCGCCAAATTCATTCACGAACTTTCACCTGCTCTTCCGTCCTTCAAACGTCCACGTCATATACCTTCAACTTCGATCTCTTCCTGGTTTCGTTTCACCTGTGACAAACAGTCCTGCGTGCGAGCCAGTTCAAGGTGACCTTTCTTCGTCTATGGAGCGCTGTGGCTCTTGGGCGTGGCTTTGTAAACGAGGCGAGGCTCTATGCGCAGCCCTGCCGTGGCGAACGACCGTCCATACATAAATGATTCAACGTCGCGCGGGGCTAACGGCGTGCGACGAAAGCAAAAAAAAAGAAAGACTAAAGAGAAACACGTCGCAGGCGGCAGAAAAAACAGCGCCATCTGCGCCATGAAATGCGTTGCCGGTGATGGCAACGCATTAGCGCTTTCGTGTTATCCGACCATCCAGGCCACGCGCCGTGCATTGATCAAAGGGTGTGTGCTGACCACTGCACGGCTAGTGGCTGCCGAGTGAACCACGGCGTACTAACACGCTAACGTTGCTCTTTTTCATTACAGCATACGCACACGCTTGCCAGACCGTTGTTTTCGCCAAATAAGCTTGCCCGTGGCTTATAAGTAGGGCTCTGTGTTTTCGGAGTTTATTTTTCCTGAAATTCGGAGGGTGTTTTTTTGGAGTTTATCTTTTTGGAGGAAATCCGGCGTTTGTCTGAATTTATTTTTCGTAAACCTCCAATTCTCCGAAATACGCTGTTTAATATTGCATTTTAAGTTGTTGCAAGGTGTTCTTATTACTCTTATTGCCAATGAATATGCTTTGCAATGTTGCTGAAAACTCTGTTTCTCCTTCTTTTCATTTCTTCTCAGTTCCTGTTCATTTACCATTTTAATAAAGCTGTTGATTTGCACTGCTGTAAACTAGCCAAAGTGTACCTTTTTTTTTTGGGGGGGGGGGGGGGGTGTTTGCAGTTGCGCACCATGTCCCGTTTCTTGTATTTTTATTTGTAAGTGTTAAGCTTGTGTCCCGCCTACTTCGCACTGCTGTAGTGCGACTTAATTCTTTCTTTGCTTCATGCATGCTGGTCTTGGATACTAAAGAAATGAGAAGGAAAGAAATCCCATATTCTTGGGCAATGAGCTCAAATAACCGCGAGTATGCATCTGCATTTTTATGATTCATTTCCCCATGAAATGGACGTAGGACAGTTGATAAGCTTATTCAGGAAAACTACGAGGCTGGCAGCGCTTTAGTGTGTTTGTTCTTACTCCGATAACAGTATAAAAAGGTAACAGTTCAGCACGCGCCTTTCTTCGATTGATTATCTGCATGACAGTGATGCAACAAAGGTTCGGTTATTTGATGGGACAAAAGCTTTTTTTTTTTTCAAGCGAATAATGTCCGAGTCTATGACAACGCCACAAAAGTGCTCAAGACATCGTAAAAGAAAAAGAAAATGATGTTTGCTTGAAATTATACGACATAAGTGTGATGCACGCCTTCTGGATTAATTTTGACCATCTGGATTCTTCAAAGCGAACCCAAATCTAAACACATGAGTGTGTCTGTATAAATTTAGCCCAATGTTAAAATTGCGCTCGTCGACTCAAGTTTAATTACCTCCGTGTCATTCCATTTTCTGTTCTTTTTAAAGGACAATTTAAGTTCCAAAGTGTCAGAATTTACTAGACAAATATGTCGCTGTAGTGGGACCAGGACTGTACAATAAAACGTTAATTATCTCAAGCACAATTAAAGCGCGTCGCATAACAGATAAGCAACAGCGCCGCAGTTAAACACCTAACAACAATGCAAAACAACAATGCAAAACACAGAGTCGCTAAAACGCTGTTTTCACGCAATATTTAATACTCTTCATGTTTAGGACGACGCCAAGTGCACTTTACGATGTGCTTCAACTACAAAGCGGCACCTACACCGAAATGATTCTGGTGAACGGGGGATACACAGCACTCTCGGCAAGTGCACAAACTGATCTTATTGCAGTGCTTATACAGCCGAGCAAGGACAAATGTGTCTGTAAATCGTGCTAGGCAAACGTACAACCAGTTAAACTTGCGCTAACAGAGCGTGACAAACCGCCCTTTGAGGATGAGCATGGGGTACGCGCACGTGCTAGCCTTATGTGGCTAGCAGACGACGCGAGGAGCAATCCACGCTAGGCGCGCTTCAGCCAGTGGCCACCAGGCGGCGACTCCGCTCGATCTCGGGGCGAATAGCTCTTCCATCTGAGAAGTTATGCATTGGTTGGATGAATGCTATTGCAGCCGAAATTTCGAAGTTGACGCACTTTCACTATAATGACATTAAACCGAGCTCTCTTCCACATTGCATGATCTAGACAAATTGGAGTGTTTAGGTCGTCTTTGTGAAACACAACAATAATCGTCATCTGCAGCCTGCTTGTGTTTTATTCCTCAAAAACTGCGCACTCGCTACTTCTTCAAGAACGCTGTGTCACGCCGCTGTTGCCGCACGTCGTTCGTCACCGAGAAGTACCTCAGGATGCTATCTTTAGTCCAACGCCTGCTGAATCTTAAAGTCACGGACAATGAAAATGGCTCACGTAAAGTGTCACAAAAATGGTTAAACGTAGATTTTGATGTATCATGAATATGTTAAAGAAAAAGCACAAATACATACATGGATATATTTAACCTAATAAACTGGCTCTGGCAATTATAATGATAACCATAGACAAAGCTTGCGACTTGTTAGTGAAAATAACGTCAGCAATGCTTGCTGTGAAAAAAAAATATCCCTAAAAAAGTGTCTCGCCCTGCGTTATTGCCACAGCACGCATTCAGTCCACAGAATTTGCGCAACTTGTAAAGCTTCATCGGCAGTCAGCGTTCGTGCTCTTAATGCACTTCTATTAGCTTTTCGTTCCTTCGCTCGGGCTAAATGTACCACATTAGGCAAGATCGCGGCTTTTTACCATAACGCAGAAATTCCGCAAGTGGCCGCCATTACCGAACGATGGGTGATTGTGGCTACGCGTAAGTTGGCCGGAGTTGGCTTGGCGCCCAGCCAAGAGAAAAAAAGCTGACTACGTTTACGTCTTCCTGATATTGTCTGTTATTAGGTGCGCACACGCACACATACGCACGCACGCGCAAACAAACAAACACACACACACAGACAAACGCACTCTCACACACACACGCACACACACGAATACACAGACACACACACACACACACACACACACACACAGAGACACACACACAACACACACACAAACGCGCACACACACAACACACACACAACACACACAGACACACGCAAGCACGCGCAAACAAACACACACACAGACAAACACACGCCCACATACGCACACACACACGCACGCGCGCGCACCCGATTACCTCATATTGCCTGCCTGCAAGCCTCAATAGCTTGCCTTGTTTTTACTCCGCGTAGTAAATAATTGCGTTCCTGGTTCCGTAACAGTAGCGCCTTACACGCCTCCTAGAACTAAAGCAATCACGAGTGGTAGATGCAGAGGTACGCGCATACTTCAGTAAATGTTTCGCGTTCTATAGCCAGTGCCAGATGACCCTGATTTTATCCGAATTCGTACTGAATGCAGACAGCCAATGGCAAACGGCACTTACCAAGAAAACACTTGGTGTGTTCTGCCCTCACTGTTCAATTTCCTCGCCCCAGGCACGAAAGGAAAAACATATGCCTTGAAGTGCTCGAATACACGGATATCATTCAATTTCGAAACAAGCGCTTCCATTAAGCACATGCAGAAACAGACAGGTATATCGATAGCTTGCACATGACGTCATCGTCGCAGCTTCATAACGTACTGGTTCACCAACATGGCGGCCTTGATGACTTAAAGGCAGCAAAATCACATCACGTTCAACCTGCATCAATATGATAACGATGCGGAGAGAATGCGATTGGCCTCTGAGCGGCAATAAGAAGAGAACTTGCAACTGATGCAATGATAACATTAACACACGGCGTCACAAACGTTGTGTGTGCCATGAGGTTCACCAACGTGGCGGTTTCAGTGACGTCTCATTCACTGAAACCGCCTTCACCACCAGCACACCCGCCAGGTAGACGCTCACACAAAAACATCGGACAGCGATAATAATAATAATAATAATATCTGGGGTTTAACGTCCCAAAACCACCATATGATTATGAGAGACGCCGTAGTGGAGGGCTCCGGAAATTTTGACCACCTGGGGTTCTTTAACGTGCACCTAAATCTAAGTACACGGGCCTCAAACATTTTCGCCTCCATCGAAAATGCAGCGGCCGCGGCCGGGATTCGATCCCGCGACCTTCGGGTCAGCAGTCGAGCGCCATAACCACTAGACCACCGTGGCGGGGCATCGGACAGCGAAGCGATGTGTTTAATAAGGGTATAGTATTGAGCGGGCCACGTCAAATCTCCATATATGAAGCTTTATTTGTTTCATCTTTCGGTTTGTGCTATTTCGGGGCTCATCGCTTAACCTTGGTACCATGAGCCGGCACTTCAAGCACATTAAGGCTGTTGATGGATGTTCCAATAGCCGAGCCTAATGATGCTCGCAAAGCTCATCACCAATGCTTTTCGGGAAGCAATAGCTTTCCAGAAAATTTGCTTCTGTTGGATGAGGCACGCTTTTTTGAGAAACCGCTTCATCTCATTTACAACCTGGAAATTTGAAGGCTTTATCTTATTTCGTTTTACTTCTTTCTCTAGTTCTTTTTCGTTTGTAATACGTTCAAATACACAAAGACTATGCGAGATTACGTTTTTTTTTTATTTCGATGCTTTGCGGTTTTCAGGGCATCGCTAATATTCATTCAGTTTTACAGGGTAGCTGTAAATGTCTAGGTGAAATAAAATTACGTCAGTCCTATGCACGCAAGAACTTTTAGCACGTATATGGAATAGTGTCGAGCTCTCCTATGATAAAGAAAGGGAACTGGGCAAGTGCCACTACTCACCACTGGTCCACTAAAAACGAAGCAAACACCAATTACAATTTCTGCACAGATGTGACGAATAGTTGAGAAATTGTGTAACATGCCATCAGGACTGACCTAGTGATGAACATCGGTGCCGCATGTTTCAGCCTCGCTCGTTAACGACCTGCGTGGAGTGCTTGGGGCGGCGATTTTTCTACATGGCTCATTTTTAGGGAAGCTATCGCCTAAAGCAATGCAGCAAAAGCTCGTTAACTCGAGTTTCACGGGACTTGAAAAAGTGCCCAAATTAACCCGAATGCCGAAAAACTGGAAGTGTCAAGAGAACGATAAACAAGTATCTATTATACCAACGCATTTCCATTTTCTCGGTGAGTACGTGAATCCAGTAGTTATTTTCCATAAGAGCATCGTAAAATCCTCAACTTTCACCACTCACGACTTCGTTCGCAATGTGACAGCGGCAGCCGAAACGTATTTTGAACCCATCCTTCATTACGTACCGCCACCACCAACACCACCACACGCACGCGAAGAGAAAGCGAGAGAGAGAGAGAGCACAATTTTATTGGAGTCCAGACCAAGCGCTGAGGTGGCCATCTTTCCCCGGAAAAAACGGCAGGCGCAGTTCGCCCATGCAGTTCATTTGCGCCTGGTAAAGTCCAAAACTGAACAAGTTTGCCGCAGCCGTTGAAGCCAACAACGCGATTGTGGTATGATTGTGTATGGCGACAAAGCCTTTCTGAAGGCTCCCAGAAGTTTCGTTGGTTCGCGAACGCCGTTTTTGTTCTTTTTCATCTCACATTAGCGGCTCTTTGTGCTTGGCGCCCCCCGAAGACCATCCAAGTTAACCGGGTTGTGGCCAAATAAAACCGAATTAACCAGAGTTTGATGTTATTAAACCATACATACGCTTGCTGCAACCAGAGAATACGTCCAAATTATCCCATTTCCCGATATTAATGGGAGTCAAATTAACGACTTTTTACTTTGTTGTAAGCTCAGCATGCTTGTTTTGGCAGTATATAGGTCCCAGGCTTGACAACGCAGCTGAAAACTACATTTCAGCTGCAAAATACGGTTCCTTTAAAAAAAACGGCTTGCTAAATTAGTCCAGTCACTTAGTTATTCGACGTAATGTAGTTTAGTATAGAAAACGTAAAAAGAAACGCGTTAATTCTTAGTAAAAAGAAAGGCGTTTTAAAAATAAGTGCAGAATATAATGTCTACTATAAAGTTTTCTGTCAGGCTTCTGCATTGTCTCTATAATTAAGTAGCTTAACAGAGGCCGCGCTCTCGCACCGCGTGTATTGTTCCAAGGTAGCAAGGTAGCAAGAACAATATGGCACAGAAACTGCTAATGAACTGGACCCCCCAAGCCTTCCCAAAGTAAAAGCACACTTGCCGGCGGCATTTTAAGCTTGGCGCACACCAAGCGCAAGTGGTAAAACTTTTAAGCGGGAACAATCGCTTCAGCGTACTTGGCATTTTCAAGTGTCCGTAATTTAAAACAACAACAACAACAACAAAGAATATTGGGGGGCACGCTGCTCTACAAAATTCAAGGATGGTTTAACGAATAACTCGCGGATTAGCCACGTCTGAATGAACAACCTTAATTGAAAATTAACTTTATAAGCGCATTATGAGAAGTTTAACCGGCTTAGTGATTTTCGACAGCTATAGTATATTTATCCACGAAAGCAGGCCCGCCTGAAAAAAGTCTAAATTGCGTACTGACTTTTTGTTCGTGTGTCTGAATTATTGCGTGGCAGCGCTCATTGGAAGGGGACTATGGTTCTTGTTATTACGGACACTGAGTTGAAAAACATGGATAATGACTTTTTTCATTGCCTTGTTCGCTGAGAGTTGATGGAGTGAAACTAAACGAGGAATGTCTGGAGGCTCAATTTTTATAAACAAGTCACTGCGCGTTAGAATGCGAAGAATATTAAAGTTCACATGGAGGTATCACGCGTGGTCGAATTTGATTACAGTCGTTTGTGGAACGTGCACGGATGAAATTTGAAGCAAGAAATCACTCTGGTCCTGAATGCGTGATTTTTAAGCCTCCGTTATGCGTACTATAATCCTAGATTGTATCAGATAGATTAAGATAAGACTGTGTTTATTGCCAAACCTAGGAACTACTTTGCGGTTATCGCTTACACGTGTCCTGAAATCAAAAATAAAAACAAAGAAAAGGGAGCAAAAGCCAGTAAATCTGTAGGCAAATGTACTGCTGGAAATCGTGCAAATGCAAATTCTTCGACGAAGTGCATTTGAGGAGTTTTTTTTCGAAATTAGCTAAATCCAGAAACCGAAACTAGCTCAAATAAAGCTCCATTGGCACGTACATACTCTCAAATTTCCTGTAAAACAGTTATCGAAACGAAATGGGTCAATACAACCAGCTACGAGTGCTTACAGATTTCGTTTCAAAACGAAATTGAGCCAGATCCGTGCGCTGTACGGATCGAAATGAGCAAATCCAGTAAGCCAATAGCAGAGCTTTTACCTCCAGACAGGGTATTTGGCCGGATTGAAAAGGACGTGAGGAAGAAATCCTCACGAAGAAACACGAAGAAATCCTGAATCCCCAAAGCTACCAAATGATTTTTTCATATCATGGCACTGTGCTAGAGCTCGGAAAACATTGGGACGTGTATGACTGGAAAGCCTACTGTACGGCAGAGATGAAATCGACATCCAGCTTGCCGTTTAAGATAACAGAAACCAAGGTCTTCTACATTCAAAGAAATGCAGCTGGTAGAAGCCCTAGAGTTAGAGCAGAACCCCACTATAATGTTTCCGTATCAAATTTCGTGCCAGTCCTAAAGAGGGGAAAGTCCCCTGCACAAGCTACCATGCAATGCCCACTGTACACTCATCATGTCAACAAAATGAAACTGATAGATGTGACGAGCCTTCTCGTAAAGCATTTCGGCAGTTCATGGCAAGAGAATCAAGAGCTCGCTTATTTTGTCAGTGTCCTCAGGCGTGCCAAAGAAAATGATCATACAGAAGATTTCGAGTAGAGCTGCTTGTGCTGCGAAGAAGACGCACCGGCTCTTCGTGTATAGTTGAAGGCCCTTAATTGAAGCACTGTTGCCTATCTTTGATGGCTTTTCGGCCAAAACTCTATCATACTGCTCTTGAAAGTCGATTTCAATAAAGTTTTTGCAAGAATACCGCCTAGAATTGAATGTGTCATTTCAATATGAGCCAAATCCAAAGTTATCATGCTAATATTGGTCAAGTCCGCTGTATATTTTTTAATTAATTGTGGCCATAAACTTCTACTAGCTGACATGTAAAATATATCGCGTAATAGGTTTGAAAGCGTTGTATTTACATTGCGTAACAAATGTTCACTGTTTTCACAAATTCTGTTTTGGTGGATTTGACTCATTTAGAAAAAAAACTCTTCATTTGTATTCCTGGATTCTCTTTCTTTTTATTATTTGACCACTCTTAAGTACGACACCTTAAATATACACGTAGAGTAAGAACAGATAAAGCAGCAAGTGTTTCCTTTGGTGGGGAGCACTATAAGCAGCTTCAGAGATTCCCTTTCACGATCGGGAGTAGCAGCCGCTCTTTGATTTCTTACAAGGCTACTTCCTTGATAGTTTCCCCCAGCCTCTTTCCTTCCTTCGA